>JACVVK020000171.1:365000-405000 GCA_018292915.2 Batillaria attramentaria
ACACACGCCACACTTTAACGCCTCTTCTTCTTGTTCTTCTTCTGAAGGGCGGGTAAGCTTAGGTGCCATACAATGTTGTATACTATAAGACTGTTCAATTTCGAAAAACAAAAGCAGTCTTGCGCGTCCCAGCCTGCGGACAAATTTAACCGTAAAGCCGAAGATCCAAAGAAACAGCACAAGTATACAACTACTACTGTTCCAGTCCACACCGCCATCATTTGAATCTTTGTATCTTTGTTCTACGCGACACACGTGTCTCCAAACTGAACAACCAGTAAGAAACATTAAACCTCAAAACAAAACAAATTGCATCCTAACTAATTTATTCCAAAACACACGCGTTGTAAAGTAATGCCCACGAGCAAGGATGAAGAGAACACGATCTTCTCACACTTTTTTATATTTTTAATGAAAAGTAAAATCTCTGCAGCCAGAAAATGTCACGTTTTGGCTCAGATAGCACCAGCCTTACCGCCGGCGTTGTAATCAGACCCCAGAGCGTCTGCCTAAAACACGAGGTGTCATTGCGCTGCCAACGATACCGTGGCAAAACACACAAACAGGTCTGCAGTGTTACTAAAAGGGTCCTCACACGCTGCGATTCTGCAGGCCTACCAGCGGCGAAATGCCCTCAGAGCCAGTTAAATCCGCTCGTAGCGGGCACTCCCTGCAGACGCTGCTGAGACACCAGTGATAAAACACGGTCCTACTCTTTTTTTTTTTTTCCTCGCCACGGCAGCTAGTCGCCGCTGACCATGCTTTGTGTATTGGAGCGTCGGTCGGGCCGGCGTTGCAGCTGGTAGCCAAAGTATGTTGCAACGTATGACCGCAACCCTAGCACAATACACAAGCGGGTGCCTCCCAGGCGCTCTACGTTTGACAAGGCCTTTACTGCTTTCAAAACGGAGAGTCACTTTGACCCTCTGTCAAAATTCAGAGGGTGATTTTGTAAAATCAAAGATATTGACCGCACAAATTGTTTTTACAAGATCTTCGAAGACTACACGTGCTTTGTGATTCATGAATCGGAAAACTGATCGTCTTTACTCTTGGTTTTCAAGTTGTGAAAATCATGCGTCACAACGACTTCACGGCCTCCAAATCTCTGCGTCAGATTCTGAAATTTCTGCGTCAACGACGCGCGTAATTATGTGCGTAATAAGGAACACCGGGTCTGAGAACAGGTTTTGGAGTAAACTGAAAGTGACGTGCCGGCTTTTGTTACAGACTATGTCATTAAGTTCCTGTTCAGGTTTTAGATTACGGGTCTCATCAAGGTAGAGGCACATGAGGCAACTGGTGGAGAGAAGTCTTCTGGAAACGGTGTTATTAACTTTTGGAATCGTTATGATAGACTGGTTTGTTTGTTTCTTTGTTTGTTTTGTTATTGTTGTTGTTGTTGTTGTTGTTGTGTTTTTACTTGCTTTGTTTCTTTGATTGCTTTTTCATTTGATTGTTTGTTGTTGTTTATGGTTTTTGTTGTTTTGTGTCAATGGTGTTTTGATGCTTCTGGAAGCTTTGTTAATTTGTCTTTTGTCACGTCACGTCACGTCACGTCACATCTCGTCTCGTCTCGTCTCGTCTCATCTTGTCTTGTCTTTTTTGTGGAAAGGGAACGGAACTGGAGGCAGGAACAGGATATGTCGTTTAACACACCTTTTGATCAACTTTCAGCTTTTTACCCCGTTGTATGCCCAATCCCCGAGTAATCCCGTAGTAGCTAGAGGGACTCTGGAATCATCGACTGAATCTTACGCGCTCCACACACAATTTGCCAGCCTAGCGTAGCCTAGTCTATAACGTATATAATACGTCTGACAACCACGGTCGAAATTTCTGGAGTCTAATTTCACCGCCCCGGTGAAAATGTCCACCACTCCCAAAATCAGTGTCAGCCTAAGACGGATTACTCATACAATAATTACATGATCGGAAAACACACATCATTACTTCGGCCACCTTCTTCTTTGATGTCGCCTACACCGGTAAATTGGCGGAGAGAGAAAGGGAAGGGGGGGGGGTGGGAGGGGGGAGAGGAAGAGAACTCGAACTCGAACATTTACTGTTGTGGGCCATCGTTCCCTTCAACAAAGGGTGAGTATTTTTACAAGTTTCGTGTCCATACATCTTTTTCATTCAAAGCAGATAAGTGACCTAGGTACTCCTCCCTGATTTTTTTCATAGCAAGGTAGATAAATGGTCCGGACATTTTCACAGCAGTTTCATTTTTACAACGTAAGAAGAATTGCAGGGAGTGCTAGCAATGGAGAGGGCGGGAGGGGGGGGGGGAGAGACAGAGACAGAGAGAGAGAGAGAGAGGAATCATGCTCAAGGCTGACTGGTTAGTTGGGGTGTAACGTCCCCGACACAAGCGTGGCTGGAGACGGCCCACTGGGGAACGCTGTAGGGGGAAGGGACGGCTACTTGAACTGAACAGTTCAGCTGAACACCATTCAATCCAGAAAGACTGACAGGTCGGCCACATTTAATTTATTAATCCTTGTCCATAGCGGGCACGTTACACACATAGGCCCAGTTCACACAGCCAGAAGAAACGGACAACGTTAGTCAAGTAGCCACCTCTTTTTTTTCTTTTTCTTTCTTTTGTTTAACTGCGACATACACGGGGGTTAAACAAAATGGCCACGGCAAAACGAAGTACCACTCTCGATTCAAAAGTTTCGACGACGATTCCTCTCAAATAAAGTCATATCTCTCAAATTTGAGAGGGAGCGGGGATAGCCGAATGGTAGAGAGTTGGACCTTCCTTCAATGTTCGGGTAGTGAGTTTGAATCCCAGCTGGGCCCGAATAATTATTTGTGCTGGTCTTTTTCTCGTTGCCCCCGTCTTTGGTATCACCCATACGTGGTGGAAAAGGACGTTAAACTCCCAAACACCCATCCACCCACCCTCTGAAATTTGAGCATGCACGGGTCTGTATGCACTGTTGTGATGTGTTCGCAAAGGTTGATCAAGAAACGGTCCGTCTGCATCGAAACGATAAAAAGAAATTCTTCAAGTTGGACAAACGAAGTGGCACGACCTTTCCAGCCACCGGCCGCTGACAAACCACGAGCAAGACAGCAGCGTGGGCGTAAGCGAATCGGCTTCAAGCTCAGCAAAGAATGATGATCTGACATGAACCGAAATGCAGCCAGTAGTACCGTTCGCTTGACAGAACAGAACTACTCCGAGGCACGAAGAAGGGGGGAGAACTGGAGACGGCAAGATCTGTCCTTGGGGTAGAGAGACGATGGGGTGTTCATGCCAAGAGGTTCGGACAGGCGGAAAATCTGGCCGCTGATTCCTCTGATCACAGGACCCCCAGTGTCACTTCGTGTTCCGTTAGCTAGCTGTTTAGCGTCGGCTGACTGTCAGCTCTACCGTGTCCCCTTTTCGGTCTAATCTATCTAGTGCCGACAGTGTCTTCTTGTCTGCCCTCCGCGGCTCCCGGGCTCGACCCTCGACCCTCAGCCCCCTCCACTCAGTTGTACCCAACATTTTCACCGACGTGGAACTCCCATTGTTTTCGCTGAGAGAGAGAGAGAGAGAGAGAGAGAGAGAGTAGGAACAAAGGCGTCGCTAAAGCCGAAAATATGCGCTCAATCAGGTCAATTTCAAAGTAAGGGAAGTAGGTAAAGCTGAGAGCGCTCCCTAAATCTAGGAGATGTGTGCTTTGTATACCATTGGGCAAGTCTGCCTTGCCCTATATTGGCTACAAGCCACGGGGGAGGGGGGGGGGGCTACCAACTACCGCTGAAACACCTAACAGCTTAAGCGTATCTCACCATTCACAGGACCCCCATTCCCCTCCCACAGGGAGGAAAATGGTCGGTACAACGCAGGCCATATGAATTGGTGATTTTAGTGGCTCACGACTAAATTACATATATATAATGTACATGTTGTCAACAAGCTCAAGCCAGCAGCTTCTGAACGGCAATGGTCAAGACTGACTGGTCACACCACACCAGGGCGTCGAGAGGTCTGCGCAATCGGGTCAGTCTCTTCAGCCACACGCCGCACAAGTGGCCTTTGCACCTGGCGTGGAAGCCGCTTGATCCCCCCCCCCCCTCCACTCCCCTCCGCTACTGATCAGTGAAGGGGGGGGGAGAGATCAGGGAGGATTAGACCCTTCAATCCTTCATTACCGCCTTACTTGAACCCCGACCAGACCCGCTCAACTCCTTATTTCACTTGAACCGTGACGAGAGTCAGGGCTTTGGGATGTAGGGTCCTCTTCACTGATCACGGGGTTTGTGTTACTGGTCTCGCTGTACTCTCGACATTGATCAAAAGACACCCGCCTGCTAAATATTGCTTCCAGTGTTTCTGACTGGGGGTTCATTGTTGAAGACTGCTTAATCTGGGAGAAACACCAAACTGAGGTCCTAGTATCAAAAACATGCACAGATGCACTGTTGTCACGTCTTTGGTACACGTGTCACCCTTAGAATTATGGTGGAAAAGAACTCTATATCGAAAACAAACAACAACAACAACAACAAAACCAACAAACACAGTTAGTTATAGAGAAGGACGATCCCACAGTATTTCAACAGATCGGCACCAGAATTCATTGGATCAGAATTGTTGTCGACAATCACAATGGCTACCGACGCCCCCAAACGGAAACTCCCACGCAGCGAGTGCACGAGAAACTCCACAACTCGCAGCAGGGGCACGGTGACGAGGTCCTCCAACACTCAGCCTAATGGTCGCCTAACGGCCGATGGCGCGTTACAACTCGACCCAGGGTACCTCGTCCTCTGTGGTCGTCACTCGACCGTGACGGTGTCACTGGCCGTGTGATTTCCTGCTGAGGCTTCCTTTTACAGGAACGACACACGGCACTAAAAGCGGCGAGGGGAGCATCATTAAAGCCATTTTCTCTTGTGTAATATGCGTCCATTTCCATCAGAACCAGGGCAGGGGACGCGTGTGTGACTGAGAGAAGTGTAATCACACCGTCTAGGCTTGTGAACACACTTGTACTGATCGGTTACGTGATGCTTGTATATGTACAGTCAGTTCTGCGTTTTCGTCTGAACTTTTCCCTGAACAGAGACTTTTCATAAAGTCTACCGTCATCTTTGAAAAGAGCTTATAAGCGCCTATGAAATCCATAGATGGTGGTAGACGTGTTTTGTTGCGTGCGTATCGATATCTCCTAAAACAGAACATGACGGAGGTGAAAAACTACAGTAACAGCAATATCCAACGTTTCGGCTTTCGCCTTCCTCAGGACACAAACATTTGTTTGTGTCCTGAGGAAGGCGAAAGCCGAAACGTTGACCAGTGCCGTCCTTTGTGAAAGTTAAGTGGTTTCTGTCCCTTTTATGTCACTTTCAATTTGCTTAACTTGTAACCACTTCGCAGTCATTACCGTTTCCTGCCAGCAATATCAACAAAACACTAATGAAATAAGAAACAAAAGGAAAAAAGAACTTGTTTTATGAATCAGTTTAGTCTGCCATTGCAATACTGTCACAATGTGTTTGTTCCACCATGAGCATTGCCATAGGCTGTGCTTGTTTATGATCATTAATTGTTCAGTCTTACAATGTGTATGGCAGTTAACCTGTTTAAACCAAGAACGTGTTTATATTTATTTATCAATTTATTTGGTTTTCTGTTTGGTTCTTTGTTGTTTTTCTTTCTTTCTTTATTCCTTTCTATCTTTCTTTCTTTCTTTCTACGTTGTGGCTGGGGCCAAATATTTGTGCTGGCTTTTTCATCGTTGTCCCGTCTTTGATATCACCCGAATGTGGTGGGAAAGGGCGTTAAACTCCCAAACACCCACCCCACCCTTCTTTCTACGTTGTTTTTTTTGTTTGTTTCATGTGTTGAAAACCGTTCAGACTTTTTGACGGCCATTTCAAGGCAGCCCGCGGCAGGAATATGACCACGTGCGTTCATTATTAATCATCATATTCTGGACAAAATAACAACACACCAACAAAACTGCTTCAAGTTCGTAGTGTTAATAAAGTAGCTCTTTATTTATGACAGTTCTCGTGTCCTGCATTACTCACAAATACCATCACTATTAAACATGGACGACTACATCTATTGATTGTTAGGTCCAAGCCATTCATCAGCCCGCTGTCACGGTATGGTCATTTGCAGCACTGCTATTAAAGGCTGTTCTGCAGTTATAGGGCCTCTCACATCAAAGAGACATTGGAACCCGTTCATTAGCGATAAATGTACAGTTCGGTTGCTACATTACCACATTTTTATCGGGGAAGTCGTAAATCTGCACATAAAAAGTCAACTATGTGCTCGTAAAACACTTTCTCTTAAAGGCGTGGATGGTTCTGTGGATCGGGGGGGGGGGGGGGGGGTCAATAATGGAAACAGTGAGATGTCGTCTGCTTGAAGCGGGACTTTGAAAACAGATGATTTTTGAAAATAACTAACAACTGAAAACTAGAACCTTGAAAATAGACGATTTTCGAAAATATCTAAGAATTAAAAACTAAAGCTTTGAAAACAGACGATTTTTGAAAATAACTGACAACTAAAAACTACAACTTTGAAAACAGACGATTTTTGAAAATAACTGACAACTAAAAACTACAACTTTGAAAACAGAGGATTTTCGAAAACAACTAACAACTAAAAAATACAACTTTGAAAACAGAGGATTTTCGCAAATAACTACAGCTAAAAAACTCAAAAGTAAAACTTTAGGCTCTCAGACTGACAACAGACTTTCAAGTCCACTTGGGTCAACAAGAGGTTGTGAATTTTTTTCATTAGCAAATATCGTTACTAGCAATACGGCGTCAAATGTTTTTCATTAAGTGTTTCAACTACTGGCGTATCTCTGCACTAAAAAAAAACCTAAAAAAAAAAAAACCGTAGCATCGTAGCATTCTTTTTAAGTACATCTATACGTGTGTGTGTGTGTGTGTGTGTGTGTGTGTGTGTGTGTGTGTGTGTGTGTGTGTTAGCTAGAGCATTTAATTAAGACCATTGTTCGGTCAAGCACAAACTATATAACTTCAAGTTACCACAATTCAGCAAAAGTGGAATCTTTTTTTTTTCTTTTTTTTTCTTTCCGTTCGCGATTTTAAATGCTTTTCAAATACTTCTATTAGTGAAATTTTAGGCTTCGTATTATCTCTAACTGTCACTGTGTGTGTGTGTGTGTGTGTGTGTGTGTGTGTGTGTGTGTGTGTGTGTGTGTGTGTGTGTGTGTGTGTGTGTGTGTGTTTACCGAGTCAGTTTTCAAGTTCTCGTCCTCTTCAACACGCTTGCTATCGTGTTCAGTCTGATAACGTATTCCTGGAACCGCTGCAGAAAGATCACAATCCTCCCTCCCTACCAATCCCCCCCCCCTTCCCCCCAAGGTTTTCCCATGAGGTCTGAACTGTTTTGAAGGTGCCCTGAGATCACACCGGCCACAAGACTACTAGGGGAGGGAGAGCTGGAAGCGAGACTGGGGCCAGTGGGGGGCAGCGGGAGGAGGCAGCGTGAAGGGTAGAAAGAGAAATGAGAAGCAAATGAAGGGTTTGATTAATAATGTCCCAACACCAGATGACCGACCATTGATCACGTGGCGCGTATGGACGAGCACGAAGCGAAAGTGACGTGTCAACATGGCCGCCATCTCCTTCACTCGTGATTTCTCACCTCGTCTTCTCCGCCATCCGGGTCCCCGGGTTTCTCGATCTTCTCCGCTGACTGCTACTAGTATAGACAGGTGGTTTGTTTGCTGGGTCCGGTAAAACAACATGGGGTGCTGCAGGGAAGAAATTGGTGGTCGGCAGTCTTAGTGTTCACTCTAGACGGTCAGTGGTTAACGAGACTGAGCATCATGATGGACTGACACTGAGCCATACCGTTGCTGACGCTGAAACGGGTACTATGGTGTTCTTTACAGTCAGTTTAGTAAGTGTATACTAAATAATCAGTATAGTATACTTCTCAGTCAGTATCAGTGGTATACTGTACAGTCAGTACAAGTAGCATACTTTACAGTCAGTATAGGGGGAGCCGGGGTGGCCGAATGGTAGAGCGTTGGACTGACGTCTGATGCTCGGGTCGTGAGTTCGTATCCTGGCTGGGGCCAAACTGCAGGCTGATATTTGTGCTGGCTTTTTCATCGTTGCCCCGTCTTTGATATCACCCGTATGTGGTGGAAAAGGACGTAAAACCCCCGAACACCCACCCACCCACCCACTCAGTCAGTATAGTATATTTTACACTGAGTCAGTATCAGTAGCATACTTTACAGTCAGTGTAGTACTTATTGTACTTTATAGTCAGTAACAGTAGTATACTTTACAGTCAGTATCAGTAGTGTTCTTACAGTCAGTGTAGTAGTGTTCTTTACAGTCAGTAACAGTAGTATACTTTACAGTCAGTATCAGTAGTATACTTCACAGTCAGTATCAGTAGTGTTTTTACGGTCAGTATAGTATACTTTAGTCTTTACAGTCAGTATCAGCAGTATACTTTACAGTCAGTAGAGTACACTTTACAGTCAGTGTCAGTAGTATACTTTTACGGTCAGTATAGTATACTATTCTTTGTACGTTTTGTCAAATCAGTTCTCGGCTAACATGAGGGCTCAGTGCTCGGGTTGTGAGTTCGAATCCCTCCAGCTGGGGCCAAATATTTGTGCTGGCCTTTTTTCTCGTTGCCCGTCTTTGATATCACCCTTATGTGGTGGAAAAGGACGTTAAACCCCCAAACACCCACCCACCCCTAACATGAGGGAGCCGGGATGGCCGAATGGTACAGTGCTGGACTTTCACTGCTCGGGTCGTGACTGAGTTTGAATCCAGGCCGGCTGGGGTCAAATATTTGTGGTGGCTTTTTTCTCGTTGCCCCGTCTTTGATATCACTCATACGTGGTGTAAAAGGAAGTTAAACTCTCAAACACCCACCCACCATCTCGGCTAACATGCCACCTAACTATTACCCAAAAAGTCGATAGTGTTCCTCCTGTTCAGGGTAGAGAAGGCATTTTCGCAATTTGCATTGTTCACAAGCACGGCATACGGGCTCCCTACAGTTTCCGCCAAAATTTTTGCCAAATGATCCATGGTCAATAGTCTCGTCTCGCACGCAAGTTAGAAACCTGTGTACTGTCACGGCGTCAGTCGCTCAGGACGTGATACGCGGTGTACTGTATTGCCCGGCAAAGCTGCACGACAATGACTATTTCAACGTTTGCCGCCTGCGAGATTCAGGTGTGAGGCCGGCAACGCATGTATACAGTCATGTGGTCACATAAGGGAGATTCGCCTTTGTACATTTCGGACTGGCCAGTTGTTGGTTCATTTGTCTGGTTTGTTGCTCATTGGTAGTTTTGCATAAACAGACACGGGAGAGGGCTGATGGCGTTCATGAAAGGCTTCGCCCTTTATCTGAACTTCAATAAACAGATATAATAGCCTGACCACAACACCGAAGCTGGTTCCCTTCGAAAGAGAGGTCATTCTGGACACAAGAGTGACTTTCCACTGGAGTTACCTCTTCCTGAATACATTAATCAAGGGGAAAGCACTAACTCTTATCACGGGAAATCACTCTGCTCCGCAGAGTGCAGAATTGTAACACACACACACACACACACACACACACACTACAAAACAAGACACACATAACTAGCACTGTCCTAATCCGCGCTGATGAACGCTATTCATCAAACGATCTCGAAGAAATCGAGCCACAAAGAACACAGCCGAAGTGGAACGAAAGTTCGGCATGCGGCAACCGACTTCAGAAAAGCCTTCGACCCGCTGTGTTTCCTGAAGGCTCCATCAGCGCCAATAGTACTGCAGGGGCAAAAAGTCTTTAACTGTCGGAAGTGGCATCTGTCTGCCTTGGCCTGCCTCGCGGCCTGTGTGACACTTCGACTGCTGCATGGGCGGCTCGAACTTGAGTTTTCTCCGCCACTGGGGCAAATTGAAGGGTTGGCGGTGAGACGCAATGGCGATTAGATTGAGAGGTGGGCCGTGAGCGGTCATGCGTGACGCGGCAGGGACTAGAGTCCTGGTGACGTTTACACGTCAGTTAACATTTGACTGAAGGCCGCGTGCCCGTCAGAGCTGAAATTACTGTATTCACCGGTGGATGCCGTTTCGACTTCAGAGGTCGCGCGGGGCTTCTGACAGAGACTTTTGGGGGAAAAAACGGGGGAGGGTGGGGGAGGGGTGAGGATATGTGTTGGGGGGGGGGGGGGGCTTTGAAGAGGGCTATTTGGTATAATTCGTGTCACTGGAGCAGGTTCTTTGAAAGCATGAGCGCCTTTCCATTTTGGACAATTTGGTAACCAACGCCGGCCTAGAGAAACCATTTGATTTTCTGTTTCAGTGTTACTCCCCCCCCCCCCTCTCTCTCTCTCTCTCTCTCTCTCTCTGTCTCTCTCTGAGTCAGTTTCTCTCTTTGAGTTTTAAATGTGTAACTTGTTTCAGTCTACACATGTTTTCCCTTTTCTCTTTATATTCCTGTATCTTATAGATTTTCGAGTCAGTCCCTTTGCTCATGTTTTCATAGTTTAGCAACGGCAAGTTCAGTTCGAACATGGTGTCAGTTTCTGACCATACTGTTACCGTTGGAAAATAAAGATTATTCTCTTTCTCTCTCTCTCAGCAGCACTTCCTCCTTCCCGACCAAGTTCAGTCCTAACTTGCTAATTTGCACCGGTAGTGGCGCAAGCCTTTTTAACACTGAGAAAAGACGTATATATCATATAAACAACGCAAGAAATGAACCCAATTTCGAAGCTCGGAACTCGGCCAAAGACTGACTGAGCAAATGCAAGAACACCGTGACCAACAAGTCTGAACCAGGAACAGGAAGAAGCTTCCGCGGCACACACTATACAAAAAAGAAAAAAAAATCTTCACCACAGGTATCTACTGGAACCGGCCCACTGCCAGACCTATTTCACGAAGTGTTGCTAAAGATTGACAAGCACAGCCGAGCACTGGCGAAACGCCTCTTCCTCAGTCGCCCGTGAATGCTGCAGCCCGTCAGAGAAAAACTTGAGGAAGAATTTACAGCGTGTAGATACATGACTTACTGACGGTGAAAAATGGCCTCTGTGTTCGCAGCCTCTTGTCGTTTTGCTTTTCCTTGCAGTTGTTGGTCGTCCAGGATTTGTGGCCGTTTGCTGGAATGGAATGGGAGGTGCCGGGGGGGGGGGGGGTGTTGTCGCAATGTAGGGGGATCCCCGTGCCTTAATTTGAATTCGTATTATTTCTTTTTGTTCAAGTTTGAATGATGATGGCGGCAATGGCGGTGATAAATGACCTCTGTGTCGACGGCACATTCCAACATTCTTTTCGATTTACTTTCCTTCCAATCAGTTGTTGGTCGGTTCGTCCATGAGTTGAGGCTGTTGCTGGAGTGGTAGTAGTGGCGAGGGGGTGGGGTGGGGGAGCGGGGGAGGGAATAGGAGGGATTCCGCCTCGTGTCGACTCGTCTTTTGTTGGCATCCCGCCGACACATAATTTGTTGCAGCAAAGGAGGCGACTTTCTTTCTTTCTTTCTTTTTTAACCCGTTTGAAATATTGTTTCCAGTTTTTCGGCCATTATTCTTCACAGAAAGGGTACATTAAACCGTCGTCCTGATCTGATGGAAATCTCGACCACCCTGGTGGTTCAAGTTCAACCCAGCAAACAAGGGACGTCCGCTGCACGTAAAAAAGCCAAACGACTTGTTGGCAGCTATTAGCCCTGATGGCCTAGTGGATTCCTCACTCTGAAGGAATGAAGGACTCGAATGGCTCGAGACGGCCTCCGCGGGGGTTAAACATGTGACCAGCGCCAATGCAATGGCCGACGAAAAGAGTCCGTCTGATTTTCGCGAGATAGGACCCGACCTTGATAATTCACTGGGCGAGTTTGTGTGAATTTTTTTTTTTAAACTCCACTATTGGTCGGTGGGTGCGATCGAACATGTTTTACAACATTGTCTAGTCATGTTCTTCGCTTTAGCACTGTGACGTATCTCGGCGGGAAGGGTCTTATCTCGCGTAAATCAAGCGGGTGTTTTTTGTCGGTCTGATATCGGTGACCTCTCCTGGTGCTGCCAACGACTAGTCATCGAAAAGCGCTGATCACGTGCTTATCCACTGTGAGGCTCCAGTCAGCACGTGCTACGCCGGTACTGTTTTCTCCTCATGTTCGTCGTGTTCTGTTTACTGTGAAGCCGTTCGGATAGGTGGGGCAGGTGCTGACCGAAGAGAGAACACAAAGAACCGAAGAAAGGGACCCATTCCTTTTTTTGTGCTGCCACAACTCTTTGCCGGCTCCAGTGGTATTCCTCCCTGGTAATGGGTAGAATCCACGGAGGGCTCGGAAGCTGGGGCAATGCATGATGCGGAGATGATGATGATGATGATAAGATGATACTATGGAGGTCCGTGTGGTTTGGGACTGAGGGACAGGGCCGCATTCCTCGCTGCCTGTCATAAATATCCCGGCATTAACCAGGCCCGGGAACAACGGCACCTGCGATGCCGGCCGTGTAATCATCCACATCTTAAGACGTGTCATACCATGGGAAGCACCCCCAAAGTCGCGGGTGGGTAGGTGGGTGAATCTCGGCTGTGTGGCAACAGCCTCCCCATTGGGCCCATAGCACGCCCGCTCTGGGTAGGAGCCGACCTTGGTAGGAAAAATCCCGCTTGCCTCGGCTGGGACTCGAACCCGGGTCTCCCGGTCCATGGTTCGAAGTGCTAACCACTACACTACGGGGGCCGGTGACCCATTCTATTTGATGTCGTGCGTTGACGGTATCCGTAGGATGTCACAATCGAAGGTTCAGTTTCATTTTAGGCGAAAGATCACTGTGGTCAGTGCAACAAATTGGCGCCGTAAGAAATTGTACTTAAAACCAGGGCGGATGTTTAACTCGCGATTTAGCTGCCGTAGGTGTTCAAGTCTGTGGGACTAGACACGTAATAAAAACCTGTCCCTGTATGTCGCAGTCCGGCCTGTAGTAGAAAACGTGCACGCCATATTGTCAATTCTGTCACAGAGGATCAGTGGTCAGCCAGACAGCCTTGTTGGACCAAACCTGTCATCATGGACTGAAGAGACAGGACCCTGCCTCACAGCACGTGCCAGCCAGCCCTGCCCCAGGGGTCGGGGAGGGAGTGGACAGAGCGTGAGACCCTGGGGAATTAAGGGAAGACCCTTGCAAGTCGGCCCGTGTCTCACCTCATCAAGGCTCGGAGGAGAGTCGGTACTGGGCACGTCTCTATCTATTTCTGTCAAGTCTGTCAAGTCGTTGTCTTCAAGGGGGAAGCGGAGCAGAGACTGACAGGGCAGAGACACAGAGGAGCGATCTCTGGACGGAGGAGCGGTTGAGGTGAAACTAATTGTGAGAGAGGATGAGGAATCGATCAAAGTAATAATAATAATAATAATAATAATAAAATGGATATTAAAGGGACGCCTTCCCTCTTGCGGGAGTTCAGGGCGCCTTACAATGAACACACACTCACTCCCCCCCCCCCCCTAAAAAAACAACAACAAACAAACAAACAAACAAACAAAAAAAACACAATACACAACATGCTTCCACACATACATTTAACTACAACCACATAATGCTCAGCCTTTCCTGCCCCCGGCTTTTACACACACACACACACACACACACACACACACACACACACACACACACACACACACACACACACACACGACCAGCAAGATGATGATGTGGCAACAGTTATTGGTTGAGGTTGAGGGCTGTGAAATGGGGGGTCTTCAGATTTTTTTTAAATATTTTTTTTTATTTATTTATTTTTTTATTTGTTTTTGTTTTTTTTGAAGGATGGTTTTGTGTCTGCATATCTGATTGATGCTGGCAGATCATTCCAACAAGTCGGACCGCGGTATGAAAAACTGCGATGAGTTGAGTTGTGAGCTGGTGTGATGTGGCTGCACTGAATGATTTAAATCTGATGGTTACTTTTTTACGGAGATAAAGAGAGAATCGGTATTCTTTGGTGCCGGAAGGGCTCATCTTCACGATGACGTCACAGGGTAAACAAAAACAAACAAAACGAACGCGACAGTTGTGATTGAAGAAAATACCACTGTCATGTTTGATGGAAACCTGGAGCCGTGATAAGAGGCCCTTTGGAAAGAAGGTGCACGGGTACAGTAGTTTGATTGTAATCAGATCCGAATGCGCATGTCAACCTATAAGGGAGACAACTCCACTGGTGAGGTAGCAATGACGTTTGCGGGTAACTGAGACGGTGCCGTCTGCCGCTAGCTCACCCCAAGGGCCATAGGTATTCCTCGGAGTCTAAATGGACTCTTCGGTTAGACGGCACCCATGCAAAGTTTGTTGCTCGCATCAGTAAAGCCGTAGTTAGGCGTCTTGGCAAAGGTGGAGGAATCCACTGAGCCATCGGGGCTAGTGCAGGGAGATGAGGTCTCGGCGTGTCTCTCCTGCTTAGTGCGCTCATGCTGGTGACCCATGTCAACTGTACGATGACCACGGAACAAGCTTACGTGACCCGGGTCAGCCGGGGTGTGGCCGGACAGTTAGCATAGTGACCAAGACAAGCGGGCTGTGCTAACTACATGTACTACATGGAGTTAACATGGTGACCAACGGGAGATAGGCTAAACCAACTGTCGGCTGCTGATCAAAGCGGCGAGACGGGTGGAAGAGCTCACGACAAACAAACACCGGGCTACCGCAGTCATGATCTCTCTCTCTCTCTCTCTCTGTTGTGTGTGTGTGTGTGTGTGTGTGTGTGTGTGTGTGTGTGTGTGTGTGTGTGTGTGTGTGTGTGTGTGATTTAGATAGACATTTTACTAGAATAGATACCACTAGAATTAGCAACGGCAGGTATGAAAATTGGCTGTTTTACGTTAATAACCTCTACCGTTGAAAAATAAGGTTTTCTTGATTCTCTCTCTCTCTCTCTCTCTCTCTGTGGAAACTAGTAGTCGATGACTAAGAGTATGGGCGGACAAGACACAGTTTACCACAATTATGGGGATCCTTTCTTCAGTTTTTTAGTGGGAAGGGGAAGGGGTTGGGGTGGGGTCAGTATATGAAAGCCATATCAACGACAAAGAAATGTCTGTTCAAAGTGTTGGCTTCCATTCGGGGTAAGGTGGAGGGTGGGTGAGTGTTTAACGTCCTTTTCCACCACATAAGGGTGATATCAAAGACGGGACAACGAGAAAAAGGCCAGCACAAATATTAAATTTGGCCCCAGCCGAGATCGAACTTTGCTTAAATATTTTGATTCGCCACGAGCCACAAGACTGAGAGTGAGAGTGTTGTTGTTGTTGTTGTTGTCGTTGTTGTTGGATAGGGATGTTCGTGCGTTCACATTAAAATACTGACAGCCAAGGTTAACACTTCCACTGGTCCACAGATCAGGCAGGTCATGACTACCAGTATACAAGGTTAGATCTAAACTAGCCTGATGTCTTTGGATGCATCTGTTACCAAGCACCAGGATCAGAACCAGAACTGTTTATTGATAGGCCTTAGGCCCATTCAAAGTTGAGAGTGACATCCAGATATTCTTATACACATCAACACATAACAACACAAAAATAACCAAAGTGCAAAATAAAGTATATCAACTCATCTGAGCAACTGTTGTCTTTTTCTTAAAACTAGAAAAATATATAATGCCGGGTTCTTAACTGTATAATAGTTACTTAAGACCATTAACAAAGTGAGTCGAAAGCTGCTTGGATGGTTCAAGTATTTTCTAGGAATAAACAAGGGCTGCCTTACTCTCTGACATGTACTCTTGTCAGCGCACGAAGCAAAAGCCACTGCTGCAGTGATGACAGTCCGAGGGAAGGAGATCCAGCAGATATCACACAAAGGTCAAGATTCTCGGGTTTGTCAGGAAGATGGGAATGCATGCATGTAGCAATGGTCGAAATACACCAGTCGCAGAAGAAAGATGTAATCTGGCGTACGACACGAAGGTGTGAAACGTAATCCTACCTGAACAGGTGCGATCAGTTTGAAATCTTACAGCAGCGCGTGACGCATTCAACGGGTGGACCTTTTCTGCGTCACACAAAGAAACCGCCATGCATCGTTGTAGTTCTGGTTGCAATTCCAGTCAACCGGCAATAGTGACGAAGAGACATCGCAAGATTGTAGATAGGTTCACAGAAATGCCGGAATCACTTGGTGTGTGGTTGGGTGGGTGGGTGGATGGGTGTTTGGGAGTATCGTGTCCCGAGCGACACCGTGACAGTACACAGGTTTCTAAATCTCGTGCGAGACAAGACCGTTGACTATGGATCGTTTGACAAAAACAAATAAAAATTGGCGGAAATTGTAGGGAGCAATGCAAATGCAAATTGCGAAAATCCCTCCTCTACCCTGAAAAGGAACACTATTAACTATTAACTTTTTTCTTCTTCTTTTTTTTTTTTTCTTTCTTTTTTTGTGAGGCACAACCCAAAACTGACTTCGTAGGAAACTCATCAGCAAACACAGCGCCCTAATTCAAGCCACAACTCCGAAACATCAACGACGCAACCAGTTGTTCCGTTTCCCACTAACTGCCAGCAGACTTTCACCGCTTGTCAGTCAACAAACTGCCGCCACTGTTGGTTATGTAATTGTCAAAAACTGTTCAGCACAGCATGTGCACTATTCGATCTCGCATTCCAAACGTGTTCTCCGACAAAGCAGCACCCACGTTCTCTGAGAGGCCCAAAATACGGGACAGCGTTGCTACTCACTAGGCCCTGAACTAGGCAAACACAAGAACGTGCATCTCGGTTGAAAAACTCGATCTCTCTTGTTTTACCTTCCGTAGGAAAGAAGAAGGAGAAGAAGGAGAGGGAGGGTGGCAGTGTGTAGACTGGCGCGGAAGGTCTTGTCTTGTCCTGTCTGTCTTATTCTGTCTTGTCTTGTATTGTCCTGTTTGTCTTATTCTGTCTTGTCTTGTCTTGTCCTGTTTGTCCTATTGTGTCTGGTCTGGTCTTGTCTTATCCTGTCTGTCTTATTCTGTCTTGCCTTGTCTTGTCCTGTCCTGTTTGTCTTATTCTGTCTGGTCTTGTCTTGCCTTGTCTTGTCCTGTTTGTCTTATTCTGTCTGCTCTTGTCTTGCCTTGCCTTGTCTTGTCCTGTCTGTCTTATTCTGTCTTGTCTTGTCTTGCCTTGTCTTGTCCTGTTTGTCTTATTCTGTCTGCTCTTGTCTTGTCTTATCCTGTCTGTCTTATTCTGTCTTGTCTTGTCTTGTCTTGTCTTGTCTTGTCTGGTTTGGTCTCAGTGGTCTATTCTGTCTGTGCGGTCTTAATTGTTTTGTCTTGTTTTATCTGGTCTGGTCTAGTCTGTCTTGTTTTTTTCTTGTCTGGTCTGCCCTGTGCGGTCTTGTTTTGTCTTGTTTTCTTTGGTCTGGTCTGGTCGGTCTGTCGTCTTGTCTTGTCTTGCCTGGTCTCAATGGTCTGTTCTGATCTGTCTGTGCGGTCCGGTCCGGTCCGGTCCGGTCCGGTCCGGTCCGGTCCGGTCTTGTCTTGTCTTGCCAGTTTCGCCTCCGTCGTCTCTGCCTGTCCTCTGCTATCCTTTCTCGTCTTGTCCTGTCTGTGCTAATCCTCAAGGTAAACTATTAAAAGGGTGGATGAGGTAACAGCGGCTGCCGTGTACTGAGAGGAACACGACAAGCCGCCAAACGCACGCCAAAAGCGAAATATAAATTTGCTCATCTGCTGTTTGGACAGGTCCAGTTTGTTTGAACAGCAGCGCATGGGGTAAGAATTTGTTGGCAAAGTTATGGCATTGAAGTGTGCCAACTCCAACCGTTCGCTATAGTGTAAACTTCTAATATACCGCTCACAGATTTTTTTTTTTTTTTTTTTTTTGCGTGTGCCGTTTTTCAAAATCCATTATACTAGACCGGTTGGGCACGAATTCGACGGAGCCCAACCAATTGCGTGCATCTCCTCCTCCCCCCCCCCCCCAAAAAAAAAAAAGAGGAGGGGGGGATAACAAGGGGGGAAACCACCCAAAACCCAGTAATAACGCCACCGAATAGCCGTTACAAAACTGTGCGGCTCAGTGACCACAGAGAAACGAACGAGCACCCATAAGACAAACAAAATTGATTTTCCTCTCTGTCAAAGGGTAGGATCTTTGTTGAAACAATGACTGTTCATCAAACTCTGTTCACTGAAGTCTCTGTCCATAGTAGGGGTGGGGGGGGTCCATTAAGGCCTTAATTAACTTGAAACTCTCTCTGCTTGAACCCTCAAACCTGCTCTGAATGTGATCATGACTGGACAGTAGTGACAGGTCGCGTGCCGCGCACTGGTCTGTCAACTGACGGCGCCTGTTTAAGGAAAACGCGCGCTGACCACCAGAAGACATGATGTCACGTACGGGCATATAGACACAAGATGCCTGCCCAGAACATTCCATTAACAGCGGGTCATGCCTCTCGTTTGACTTCTTGATAGAGACAAGATCATTCTTACCGTGCCTCCGCTTTAGTGGTGAAAAAAAAAACTGTTGGGGAAACGTGGATATTCTCTCCATCCCATGCTTTGGGTTGAAGAGTGAGTGAGTGGGTGTTTTGAGGCCTTATGCCTTTTGTCTGCTGCAAGGATGATTTTAAAGACGGAGACATACACTGGAAAAAGGCGCCTACAAGTTTTGGCTTCGTCAGGATTCGAGTGATTCGAGTCCAGTGCTGAACCGGCCGATCTCCCTTTTGGTTAAAGGGGCTAACTTTCTGAGCTGTTTTCGTGTTGTCTGTTATCACGCCATTTAGATACCTGGACAGTGACAGCGTCTGTAATGCTGGCACTGAGCCAAAAGAAGCGTACTCAATGATGCGGCGACCACACTGAGCGCTCCGGTAGTGAAACAACAGTCGTAGAATTTGAATGCCCCGCCGCTCGGGCAAAGTGTAAACAACATTGTATCGCATTAAGAGCTGTACTAAGCAGCAAGATGGAGTATTTCGAGCGTGGCTTTGCAAAGATGGAATCAGCCCTTTTGGCAGTGAAGAGATGTCGGGAAACAGGAACAGCTATATCTAGAGCGGGGTGTGTGTGTGTGTGTGTGTGTGTGTGTGTGTGTGTGTGTGTGTGTGTGTGTGTGTGTGTGTGTGTGAGGATGAGCGAGAGTTAGGTTAGATGGTAATACGCTTAGTGTTTGTTTGTTTGTTTGTTTGTTTGTTTGTTTGTTTGTTTGTTTGTTTTTCTGAAGGTGACAATGCACCAAAACGTCGACTTGTCTTGTCCTTGTCTCTAAGATAAGTGGTTTTGGTTTTGTATTTCCTACCTTTTTATGACTTCCGTTTGTTTGTTTGTTTGTTTGTTTGTTTGTTTGTTTGTTTGTTTGTTTGTTTGTTTCAGCTCTCGATTTGTTGTCCGTGTTACGGTCTGCAACCATCCCACTCAACTTGAAGTACGGGAAAAAGGTTCGGGGAATGAAAAGAAACAGAAAACAACTCTGAAAGAAGAAACAGGACAAAGCGGATTTCTAACAATAACCCCCGTCCCTCCCCCCCAACCCCCCTTCCGGCCCATAGGAAGTCGTTCAGACATGTACACAAAGAACTCTGCCTGCTTCAAGAATACAAAAACATAATGCATACATGCCTCTACCATCGGGAAGACATTACGAGTTTTCATCTTTCCTGTTATGGCGCCCGTCACGCGTAATTGAAAACAAACAAGAGCCCGGCATTCTCCGGAGAAGAAATCACACGCAGCAGACGACAAAACCGATGATACAGGCCTATGGCCTGTGATACAGGGAGAATAAGCAAGATGGCGGATTTTTGGGTGGGTGTTGGGTGGGTGTTTGGGGGTTTAACGTCCTTTTCCACCACATAGGGTGATATCAAAGACGGGGCAACGATGAAAAAGCCAGCACAAATATTTGGCCCCAGCGGGGATCGAACTCACGACCCGAGCATTAGAAGTCCAACACTCTACCATTCGACCACCCCGGCTCCCCGAGTTTTTTGGGGTTTTTTTTTCTGCCGTTACTTCCAGAAAAAAAAATCGACGACGTTTGCTCTCTAGTCAGTGTGAGTAAAGCCACGGCGATCTGGCAAATGTTGCGAGCAGTGACCAAAATGTGAAGCATAATTAAGATGCCCCGACAAAATGTATATATCTAAGAATTGTACAATTTTGCCAGAGTGTTTCAGACATTTTGTAACCCTTAGCAAAAGTTAACCCGTGTACTGATTTGAAATTGCACGCACACGTCTTTGGATTGTAGCAAAGTGTTGGTGAAGGTCGCTGTCTTGTTTCATTGACGAAAGCAGTGTTTCCGGTGCCACTCACAACTGATTGAACATGGAAACACTCGGTGCTACATGTACTGTTTACTAGATTAACGTTTGTCCGTGTAAAAGAAAGGGCATGAAAACGCCTCAGAACACCTACTCCAAGACTGCCCACTGCACGATGGTCCCAGACGAGCCACATGCCCAGAGCAAGCACGCAAAAGGGACAAACTCTACGACGACCTGGAGGCCCTCCTCTCTCTCGCTCCCCCCCCCCCCTCCCCCTTCTCTCTCTCATGCCTCCAGCTGCAGCAGCACCAGACTTGATTTATTACCCCCCCCCCCCCCCCCAAAAAAAAAAAAAAAACGCCGGTAATTATTCTAGTAAAGTCTAGACTAAATGACTAGAACGTTTTGTAAAAGACAGCTCGAATCTCACTAGCATCAGGCACGCTCTCCGCCATCTTGACTTGCCCCCCGCGTAGTAAGCGTCTTACGTGTTCCCCTCCTGCACAAGAGGAAAATGAGGCGGCGACATTGACAAATCAGGGTTCATTTGTCAGTGACGGGCGCTGGATGATTGGTGCTACTTTGAAAGCAGCTCGCCTCTTCACTTGATTGGCAGGGTGCGGACCCCTTGCGCCACCAGGGACGTGCCCCTGACGTCAGGCCTTGCCGTCAAAGTCGAGGTTAGAAAGTCTTACGTCAAAGTCAGGCAGGGGTGTGGTGGTAAAAGTGGTGCTTGTCATATTATGACCTGCATGACCCTGTGCAAATACAAGCATATCATACGGAGATCGGCAGGTGCAGCCACTTGAAATCTTGTCCACACGAACTGAAGAAGACCTTGGAAATTGTGGGGATTTAGATCAGATTGGCTCGGTCCTCAGACAAAGTGCTTTAAATTAGGTCTAGCAAACTGGTCTACAGGACTGACTCATCAGCAGGTAAAGATTTCGATGCATTTTGGCGGGTCAACTCTACCTACTTGTAGACTGTCACTGGAATCTTCACTTGTCAGTTTGTGAAAGCCGGCTTTATCCCACTTCAAGTTAAGCGTTTTGAACTGACTGGCCACTTTCTCAATCTTTTGTGTGTGGAGTCACCAACCGTAGGTTTGGCTTTGTGATGTCAGGTTCATCGCATTTGACTGTTTTGAGTCCCCACTGAAAAAGCATGTAAATTCTACGTTCTTGGAAAAAATCCTGTTACTGGATGCAACGCACAATATTGATTTGGACTGTTTGCGATCACAGGAACTTGACACAAACCGCATTACGACATCTGTCTCTTTACTTGAGACGTCCGAACATCCACCCACCTCTCTCTCTCTCTAACTCTCTCTCTCTCTCAATTCTTTCCAAGTTCCCTTACACCTACTAAATCAGCCCGCGCTCTTCCACATCCCGACCCCCACACACGAGACCCCAAAATCCCCCCCCCCCCCCCCCAAGGGAATCAAAGGCAACACCGCGCGTAGTTTTCTGCAGCGAAAATGGCGCACTTAGTCCGCTTGCGATCACAACTTTTTCCGCTCGTGCAGAAAACACAGCGCGAAATCAATGAAGAAGCAGACGCCAAAAGAGACCTGCGGGACCTTTTAGCTCTGTGCCATTGGCCACGACGGACCCTCCAACAGGCCTCTGAGTCGCCAAGTCCATTTGTGGGGAAAGGTTCAGCGACACGACATCAGTGGTTTATTGCTACACTGACATTCGGAAGAGAATGTTTGGAATGGATGGGTGGATGTCAGACTGACTGAGAAAAGAATTAGCTTTTATTGAGTCCACCTGTGTGAGATTATAAATTGGTGGTCGAACTTTCACAAAATCAAAAAAAAAAAAAAAATCATAAGCTAAACACGTTTTGAAGTGGTTTAGTAAAGAGAGCGATGATGAAGAAAGGTGATGAAACTTTATTACATTACTACATAATGATTGAGATATATAGGTGCGCAAGAACCTGTCTAACAATCTGTGCTTACTAAACTACAACATTGAAGCAACACAACAGCTGAACAGAAATTAAAAACAAAAACAGACTTAACAAAGAGACAACACACACACACACACACACACACACAGGCGTAGAGTTCCCCCTTACGCACACTTTCATCCAAATGCAAATAAAGTAGTGCATCAATTTGCGAACATACAAGCATGATTTCGTGTCTAAGCATAACGCTGGGCATCTTTCAGAAAAGTAAGGGTGTGTGGGTATGGGACTGGGACTTTGTAGCTTGTCTCGTGAACTGAAATGGACGTAAAATCGAGTGACCCAACAACCAGCAGAATGTTATACAGCTCTCCGAGTTTGCTACCCCATCAAAAACCAGACGCCGCCGCCGCCATCATGGCTGAGGCACATGACATGATTCGCCCATCCGCTCTCCGCTGACAAGACTGGCGGGAACGTCCCAGGGGAGACCACTGAAAGGATTCGGGCACTCAAGGGAGGGCACTGTGAGGGTTTAACATGATGTAATTGCTTCCATTGTGACTAATTTGCTCTCACCGAGAACGTCATGCAGTGTTCCGGTGAGGGGAAGTAACTGGATCTGAAGCATAGCATGTACCCTTAGAACTGAAATGGGGTAATTCAATAAAAGCGTGCTTTACCGATGTCGACTGATTTCGTGCGCACAAAAAGTCGATAGAAATATATGCCCGTTTTTTGGCCTGTTCAATGATCACAGATTACATAGCAGTCTGAAGTGAATTAGCGAGCGTTAGTTTGAAACTGACTGGAGGTGATAGTGCAAATACAACGTCCGATGTTTCTGGGCGGCTCACCACTCGTTGGAAACTGTTTTGGTCGGGTCAGTCTAGTATATGTTTTGTACCACCTAGACACATGTATGCAGTCATTTACAGCCTCACACAGTCTTGCACTGACTAAACACAAACCGAAACGTATAGTTTTGAGGCCGTTTGAGTTGTTCTTCATACTACCAAGCCAAAACGGAGCAGCTTTGCCTAACCGCTACTGAGTACATCATCCGGTTTCGTCCGTCAAATTACCATTACTAGTAGTCGTATGCAGTTAGCGAACAAAGTTTACTTCATACTGCACAAGCCGAAAGTTAGCAGCTCCGTCTAACTAGTACATTTTTGTTTGTCAAATCACCATAAGCCGCATGCAGCGGTGAGCAAGCAATGTACACTTCATACTGCGCAAGCCGAAAGGGAGCAGCTTCGTCTAACACTGATTAGTACATTTCGTCCGTCAAATTACCATTAGTCGTATACAGTTACTGAGTAAGCACAATATTCTTAGCACTGCACAAGCCGAAAGAGAGCAGCTCCGCCTAAGGGGGAGCCGGGGGGGCCGAATGGTAGAGCGTTGGACTTTCAATGCTCGGGTCGTGAGTTCGAATCCCGCCGGCTGCGGCCAAATATTTGTGCTGGCCTTTTTTTTCTCGTTGCCCCGTCTTTGGTATCACCCTTGTGTGGTGGAAAAGGACGTTAAACTCCCAAACACCCACCCGCCCACCCAGCTCCGCTTGAGAAGTACATTTCGTCCGTCAAACTGATTACCGGCGGGCCATTAGTCGTGTGCAGTTAGCAAGCATAGTAAGCTTGTATCACACACTGCACAATCCGAAAGGGAGCGTCTCCGTTTTACTAGTACATTTTCGTCTGTCAAATCACTATTAGTCGCATGCAGTTACTGAGTTTGTAAGAAAAGTATACAACGCACTATACAAGCCGAAAAGCAGCAGCTCCATCTAACTGGTACATTTTCGTCTGTTAAATCACTATCAGTCGTATGCAGTTACTGAGTTAGTAAGAAAAGTATACTTCATACTTCACAAGTCGAAAAGGCCGGGACTGAGCAGCTCCGTCTAACTAGTACATTTTCGTCTGTCAAATCACTATTAGTCGCATGCAGTTACTGAGCTAGTAAGAAAAGTATACGACGCACTATACAAGCCGAAAAGCAGCAGCTCCGTCTAACTAGTACATTTTCGTCTGTAAAATGGCTGCGAAAACAAATGGTCGATTTATATCTGTTGAGGACCAGACCAAGCCTCTCCTTGCAGACAGACACCCTCCTTCCGACACACTGTGTTGACAAAATAAACAAGCCAGGCCGCAAATGCTCCACGGAAAATAAACCATCTTTTTAAGCGAGCCTTCTGCTTGCGTAAGGGGGGGCCCGCGTTTCGGCAACTCCCGCTCGAGAGAGTCAACACGTTCGTGTTGCCCGTGCTCTAACCATTTTCAATTTTGTCGATAGCTTGACTTCTCAGTTCTGACGTTTTGATTTCATCAGAATCGCTAGGGACAGAATACACAAGTTGTTTTTTTTTCCCCCGCCAAAGAAATGACAGTTCTGGCTAGTTTTTCTTGTAGACCGTGAGTGGGAAAGTTTATGAAAGTTTGGGGTTTTTTTCAGAGTAGGCTTCCGTTTTATTTATTTATTATTGTTGGGGGGGGGGGGGGCTTTTAGTTAGCTGCAACGGTCGATATCAGTGATTATTGTTCGGTCAGAGTAGGCTTCCTTTTTATTTATTATTGTTTTGTTTTTTGTTTTTTTTTTTTTTTTTGGGGGGGGGGCTTTTAGTTAGCTGCAACGGTCGATATCAATGATTATTGTTCGGTGATCTGCAGCCTGTGTAACCTTTTGCAAAAATGACGCTTCTAATGTTTTTTTGCAAATCGTGAGTGGGAAAATTTATTAAGTTTTTTTAGAATAGGAATTATTTTTTCTTTTCTTTCCATTCTTGTTAGCTGGAAGCGGTCAATATCTGTGATTACTGCTCGGTCAACTGCAAAGTGTGCAACTTTATTACATTTTTTGTGCAAAAATGGCAGTTTTTGTTTCTGAGTGGTAAGGTTTATGAAGGATTTTAAGAGTTTTTTTGTTTTTTGGTTTTTTTTTTGTTTGTTTTTGTTTTTGTTGTTGGGGTTTTTTGTTGTTGTTGTTGTTGGTTTTTTTTTTTGGGGGGGGGTGGAGGGGTTGTTGTTGTTGTTGTTGTTGTTGTTTTGCTTCTTCTTATTTGTAGCTGCAGCGGCGGTCATTGTACCACTGAACTGCTGACCATACACCTTTTTTCAATTTGAGCAAAAATGGCAGCGGCTTTAGTTGTTCATGAGTGGGAAAATTTATTGAAGTGTGTGTGTGTGTGTGTGTGTGTGTGTGTGTGTGTGTGTGTGTGTGTGTGTGTGTGTGTGTGTGTGTGTGTGTGTGTTAGCTGGAGTATATAAGATCAATGATTATTGTTCGGTCAACCCCATACTATGTAACTTTATCACATTTCAGCAAAAGAAAAAAAAAGGCTCCTTTTGGGGGGTGGGGGTGGGGGCGATTTAAAAAAAAAAACCTTTTAAATTATTAGTAAAGTTTTTAGGTTTTGTATTAGACTGTCAATATTGTGTCAGATTTCCATTACTGGGTCAACCGCGAACTACACAGGCAGTGCCCCCTTTCTATAACAACCCTCCCGTCCCTTCCCCTCCCCACCCCCTTCCCCACGTCTCCCGTTCATTTCGTTGAAGCAGAGTCACTGACTCACCCGCCCGTACGTCGAGAGCTCTAGAGAAAGAAAGCGCTTTCCGTCACTTCCGGGGAGAAGGAGAAGTTCAATGAGAGTGACATCCCCTGGCAGGGATTTTCAGGAGGTCTTTTGCCCTCCGGGGACAAATTTGACAAAATGAAGAAAAGGCCCGTAAAGTCGGCCTTTAAAAGAAAAACTTTGCAGGGGCTTCATTCCAACGAGCAGGAGCGCGCGCTGAAAGCAAGTTTATTTTTCAGGACTGCCTGCGTGGTGAATTAATTTCAATCTCAGTAGCGGGGCTGATGAGCCCGGGCCGGTCTCGCAAGCAGCCATGCATCTTGCAAATGCATTTTTAAGAGGCCTGCATGTCAGCTGAATGAGGGCCTAATTAATGATCATAGCTCACCGGGTATATCAAAATGTTACTGCGGGGACGCCGGTCTGGCGTGGATGCAGTCGGTTGAAGGTGCAATCAGTAGCAAGGCAAAATACATGCAGGGGATATTTTTGTGTCTGTACACCCTGACCATTCGTTTGCTTACAGCTTGTATATAAGTCTTACGTTCGCTCGACGTTAAACCCCTAACCCCCCCCCCCCCCCCCCCCCCCCAGACACCTCCCACCCTCCCCCCCTACCACCCCCGCCCCCCCCCCCCCACCACCACCACCACCACCACCCTTACGTTCGCTCTGATGGCAGCCTACTGTGGGATGTCATAGCGAAGACAATTCAATTTAATTCAGTCCAATTCAATTCAAATCGATACAATTCAATTTTTTTTAAACGGACATAGTTGTCTTCAGGAAGCTGAAATCGGTCTGCACGAAGGAAATGCACGGAGATATTCGGTATCTGCTTACGGTCAGTCTTTCCATATATACCATTGACGCCAGATCCCAAACATTCTTTGATATATATCGTACTTCATGACTTTGTGATTGCTTACACTGACTACTGTTCATTGACTGATTGATTGACTGATTGATCGATTGGTATTTTTTCAATAACGGATCCCAGACAAATCATCACAGTGTACATGTAATGTACAAAATTCTGCAGGATCACGCTTTCAAAGACTGCTGGTTGTAGCCACGACGGCACAGTGGAATCCTCAAACAGGAACGACTCAACCTTTGCATGGGTCTATGCGTGCTGGTTCCATCCCAGCAGGAACGGCCAGCCCCCCTCCCCCTCAAAACTCCAACAAACTGTTCCTTTTCCGCCATGACGTGATGTCACCGCGATCCTGTACTTGAATTTTGTGTATTTGCTTTGCGCAAGAGTTGAACCGCGTCGGGGGTCGAGGTGTTGACAAGGGCTGATACGAGAGGGGGTTTAAAAAGACTCATGAGGTCTGCCGTTGTGCAAGAACACGCCTGGATGAAACGATGGCAGCGGAAAAGGAGAGGGGACGGGGGGGGGGGGGGGGGCGGTGAGGGGTGCTGGTGGGGATGTGGGGGTGCTGTGGACGGAAAAGGGGGAGAGGAGGGTGGGGCTGCGGTAGAGGGGGGAAGTTGTGCTTGCAATGAATTTCATTTACGGCCGACCCGCCTGATCATTAGAGGCGAAGGGGAAAAGGAGAAAGGGGTTGGTGGGGGGTTGATAATGAGGAGAAAGATTTTTTTTAAAAGACGTAATTATCAGACGATTTACGGCGCTAATGCTGGCTTCAGATGATCAGCTATATCGCCGGAATGTGTCGTATGATACAATGAGAAGATAACTAACACGTTGAAACAATGAGTGGAATGTTCACGCGAAGACATCATCTGCGGGCCAAAGAATACAAAATTTAAAGCGCAAAGCCTCAAAATGTGTATAATTATATTCCCTATTACTATTAGCCTCAGACATTATGGTCACCCCTAAAAATGCTTCATTTTTTTTTTTTTTTACCGTGCACAGACTCAGGCTATACAACGGCACGCACCTGACAGGAGTTTTACAAATTTGAATGTCTCCTTTCCGCTCAGGCCTCACTGGAGTAATGCTAGTCTACTCTCTGTTTAGGCCAGAAAGCCACTTCATCCAACTCCGTTCGCGTCTCCTTTACCACACCAGCGCAGAAAGTGACCGGCTTCATTGGCAGCTTGCGTCTTGTTGCGGCCCCCCTGGCACGCACCTTGGCCTACAAAACACAATAATCACGAAAATCACGCTTTTTCATGACAACAAAAATCATAACAAACTAGCACACTCGCCAAACAGGGTTCTTCAAATAAGCACGACACATGACCCCGCGGTCAGTTTGTGTCCTTACGCCAGCGTTGAAGTTGTTGTTGTGGTGGTGGCTTTAATTCAACTCGCAAAACAGCTTAACCAGTCGATGGTAGTTGTGATTTATTTGAGACGTGTAACACTGTGATGTAACTGATAGTTGTATCTCACTTATTAATTAATCTCGCTCTTAGTCTGACTTTTATTTGGTATTACGTTCTTGTGTGTGTGTGTGTGTGTGTGTGTGTGTGTGTGTGTGTGTGTGTGTGTGTGTGTGTGTGCTTATTTGACTTATTTTAAAATCATATTATAATGAACGGAGCAACTGCGTGGGTCCGAAGACAACTTGATTTCCTGTTTGAAATGTTACAGTTTAAAACAAACAACTAAGAATTTCTGATTTGAATTGAATTGAAACAAACTGCCACCTGCATGGAAGCGACACTGCGTCAGTGTCGGCCCTAACAACAGTAACTATTGGGAGGGCTGTCAGAAAGGTCCCACTGTTTGTAATGAAGGAGGCGGCTAGCGAAGAATAAATTAGTTTCAAAGATGTTCATCTCAATCTGAAGGCCGGGCCTAAATCTCTTGGAGTCAATGAAGGAGATCAACGCAGACAAAAAAAAAGCAGAAAAAAGAAAGTCTGATGGCGTGCCTGTTTGTGGACCGCCCAAGGTTGCATGCTGGCGGCATTACTAACAATACGGAACGAGGCAGAAATCACCTAACAGCCGCAACACACATGACATGTCACGCTTCGCAGGTACTTGAAGGAAGGCGGAAGGACGGGAGCAAAGGGAAGCTAGTATCAGGGTTGTTGTTTTAGTGTGTGTGTGTGTGTGTGTGTGTGTGTGTGTGAGAGAGAGAGAGAGAGAGAGAGAGACGTGTGTGTGTGTGTGTGTGTGTGTACGCTGGGTGAGATAAGTAAAGGGGGTGGGGGGGGGGGGGGCTCGGGGGGCTCGACGTGGACGGAAGTGAAGAAGACTTGAACGGGCGTGTGTGTGTGTGTGTGTGTGTGTGTGTGTGTGTTCGCCTGCGCGCGCGCCGGCACTGACACGCGCGCGTGTTTGGGTGCACGCCGGGTGCGGAAAAGAGTGTTAGAGAGACAGGGAAAATCGGAATTACAGGCGATGCCATCAGCACTGATGGGACTAATGAGCCGCGTGCAGCTCTGACAGAAAACAAAAACTGCGCGCTGTTTGGGCGGCATGCAGGGATTTGGGATTTGGGAGACGGGTGGTGGATAGGCTGTGGTGACGGTGGGTGGCGGGATGGAGGAGGGGTGACACGACTGATGGGAGAGGACGACTCATTAGCAGGGGGTAAGGGATGGAAAACACGGAGAAAAAGAAGATTAGCCGGAAGATTTTTCCCTCTGGCTACCAAACCCCCCCCCCCCCCCCCCACACACACACACACACCAAAAATAAATAAATAAACCCCAATATATAAACCGGTTTTTGTCCTTCCCTCAGAAATTGGTGGGTTTTTTGGGTGGGTTTATGGTGGGTTTAACGTCCTTTTCCACCACGTTAGGGTGATATCCAAGGGACAGGACAAGGATAAAAAAGCCAGCACAACTTTTAGCTCCCCGGCATCCGGGAATCGAACTTATGACCGACGCATTCACAGTCCAACGTTCTGTAAGCTCGGCTATCCCGCTGTAACACGCGGGATGTTACTCCCCATCTCCATACACCCCCGGGGCACTTCCCGCGTTAACGCTGGATGTATCCCCAGTTTAAACCAGACATACCCTACCCTCCATATACCAGACTTACTCCCACTCCCGCTGGTAACACTCCACTCATGCAACAAATCGTTAGTCTGCATGGGGTTTAGACTAAGGGGAGTGCCTCCAGCGTTAACGCGGGAAGTGTCCGGGAGTTTACGGAGCTGGGGGGGCGGGTACATTCCACGCGTGAACACCGGTCCACCCAAGTTCCCTTCGAGAACACAGTGTATACTACAGCATACCGGCTTATAGAACAGCTTTTCTCATTCATTCGGGCCGATCGTCGGGGGTTCTCTCCGGGTACTCCGGCTTCCTCCCCCTCTGCTTTGGAAATGTTCAGCCCACCAAATTTGAAAAAAATAAATGCAATTCTAAATTCCGAAATTTAAATAGCTGAGCTGACCCTTCGCACCACGTGATTGTAATGTGTTTATGTCCAGTATGTGAGAGGATGCGTGTGATTCACGTGAGCGTGCGTGTTGGGTTCAGTTCGTGGCGCTTTGAGCCGATTCATGAAATTGGGAAAAGCGCCTATACAATACTATTATTATTATTATTATTATTCAAGAAAAACCAACAACAGTGCAAAATATGAACAGCGTGCAGCGGTATGCCCATGGCCTTGTTGAACAAAATCAAATGGCAACATTCCAACGTAAGCGCGAGCTGACACGGGCAGCAGGCTAAAGACTGAAGTTGAAGCGGAGTGTTTTATTTGGATTTCCTGTCTTCTCCAGTTTGCTGTGAGCACATCATTAGACATGGCCCCCCAGTCAACGCCCGTAGCCCGAGTCGTTGACAAGCAGTTCCTCGGTTTGTCGGTTCAACCCTCGAGTCGTGTGGAAGGACGAGGTTTCGGCGAGGAGTTATGTAGATGTTGTCCTTTTCCACCCACCCTGGTTTCTGACACTTGACGAAACTCGAGAAGCTTGCGGTAAGCGGTAAGCACCAGATGATTGTTGTTAAGACGTGGACTGATTCCGTTGTCGTTGCTGAATTTTCTGATGGCAATTGTGGTTGTCATCTTTGTCCAAGCGGGAACTCTCTCCCTCTCTTTCTCTCTCTCCGGGAGCGGACGTAGATAGATAGATAGATAGATCGAGTGTGTGTGTGTGTGTGTGTGTGTGTGTGTGTGTGTGTGTGTGTGTGTGTGTGTGTAGCATAAGCAACGGCGAGAATGAAAACTGGACCACTGGACCAATGTCTTTTACCGTTGACAAAATAATAAAGTTTCATTTCATAAACTTTCATTTCATCTCTCTCTCTCTCTCTCTCTATCTCTCTCTCTGTTGTTTATTACAATACTGATGGACGTGTGCATGTGCCACTGTGATTATATGCGAATCTTGCCGTGTGCATGTATAGTCATACCCATCAACCTTTGCATGTGCCCAATGGACTACCAAATAAAAAAAAAATCAAATCAAAATTCTCTCTCTCTCTCTCTCTCTCTCTCTCTCTCTCTCTCTCTCTCTCTCTCTCTCAGAGATTTATAAAAAAATCTTTTTGAGTTTTGTTCCGTTTGGTATTTTGGATGTTTGGTGGTTTTACCAAGGGAAAGTCCGAAAACTGGTCCAAAAGAAAGCAACAACTTCTACTCTTTTTTGGGGTTGTTTGGCCCTGCATGCGAAAATAAGGCACGGTTGACGGTTCCTTGATGGCTCTTACTGCAGCAAACACGAGTATAATCAACCGTGCAGCACTCTCACCAAGCCAAATTTACGTATATGCAGACCGAATTAATTATGATTTTTTTTTTTTTTTTTTTTAGTGAGGCCACTGGTGCACAACCCCAAACTTACTTGTTAGGGATTGAGGTAAAAACCTTTATGACACGGCAAGAAACATTGACGTCAGTGAATGACGTCAAAGTATTACTATAGAATTAAAACTTTTTTGAAAAGGACTAAAGGACATATAATGTTTACAAAAAAAACAACAACAACAACAAAACCCAAAAAAACAAACAAGATGGCCACCAGCCCAATATGTTGTTTCCATTTGATCACCTGCTATCGTCACGGTCGTTCTTTTGTAATGCCATGTATCCACACACACACACACACACACACACACACACACACACACACACACACTCTCTCTCTCTCTCTCTCTCTCTCTCTCTCTCTCTGAAGGGAAACAACTGACCGGGCTGTCACACCAATCTTGTTTTTGGAAGAGAGACGTCAAGTTGTATTCTTTGAAATCTATGACGTTTTTGCTCACTGGGATGACGCATAATACATTTGGCGTAATAACTTTGATACAGTTCTTGCAATGAAAGCAGGCCCATGAAAATTGAAGTGTTGCTTCTGCGTGTGCAGTGTAAAGATCGAATTAATACCGACCCAATATGTTTAACAGACAAGTCTGCGCGGCGAACGTTTTCTAACTATGTGTTATGTCAGACATACACACGCGCGCGCGCACACACTCACACGCACGCACGCACGCGCACACGCACACACACACACAGACTCGCGCGAGCCGCGTTTGTGCTCCATTGAGACCTATGTGGTGTTCTCTCACTCTACTATGCTATTGAGTGAGAGTCAGTGGGAAAAACAAAGCACACTACATCAATGAAACTCCCGCTTTCCCCGTCTACACATAGAGAACGTCCAAAAAGTGGCGACACATCCCCAAGAAATGCCAGTATCACGTCAATCAAACATGACGTCGGAAAAATGACGCTGATACTGCCTTTTGCGTCAGTGCGCGCGTGCCTTTTCTGCGATGGATCTGACCTGTTCAGTACGTAAGCAGCCCTGCACAGCGTTCTGGGTTCTTCTTCTTTCATGAATTTGTTCTTCGTGCATATTCTGTTCATAAAGTATTAGAGTTGTATTCTGTTATATCCCGTGTCTTCTCTGCGATTGCACGAAGATGGCGACATAGTAGAAGTAAAATACACCACGTCTCCAAACAGAGGAATTCGGAAAGAAATTGGCGAGACACCCCCAAGAAAAAACAGCATCACGTCAATCAAACATGACGCACTTACTTTACTTTTCTTCGATGTTTGTGAGGCGTGTGGCTTGTAGAGGAAATGTGCTGTGAGTACAAATTTAATTTTCGGGTCAACTGACGATAACGGCTGCAGTGAATTTTTCTAAATTTTTTGTATATTTTTTATGGCACCCCAGGCTCATTATCTATGTATAGTAGGAGCGATTTTGAGATCTAAAGTGTGTTCACCAGCACTTTCATCAGGTACGGCTTACGCCAAAAGTATAAAAGCGACAACCTCCAAAATTCACTTAGTTGAGAGTCCGTATTCACGCTATCTATGTCCAAAAAATGGAGTGGTTTAGGTAAATATTACGCCTTTAAACGCCAGAAAGCCACTTTTTCTGAAAAGGGCGATAACTCGCAAATCATGTGTGCAATCGTACCTGGATTGGGCCTTCTATTCGACAATCTTGATTCATTTAGAAACCCCAAATTTGAAATCGATCGGTTCAGTATTTTCGGAGAAATAGGCATCTGAACTGGGTTCACATGCAATGTCAACTCAGGCTCGGTTTACATGAAAACTATAAGAGCGACCATTTTCTAGTAGTGACTCTGTTCAGAGTCCGTATTCAAACTATCTACTGCCAAAAAATTGAGTGATTTAAATAAATATTACGCCTGTCCACGAAAGACAACCAACTTGTCTCAAAAGGGCGATAACTCCCAAATCACTTAAGCAATCATCACACGCTTGAATCGTCTAATGTAACATTTTGATAAATTTGGATACCCCAAATTTGAAGCCACTCGGTTGAGTATTTTCGAAGAAACGGGCCTGGACACAATTCACACACACACAGCCGCACGCACGCACACACATACGCACAGACGGCACTCACTGAGGAGGAGAAGCGCGTTCGGTGGACCGTACATGTCAGCATCGATGACGCACGTTTTCTTACGTCATTGTCAGAGTTACACTTGCAAAATCGTCTCTATGGGAGATCGGCAGTGACGTGCGTTTGTACCACAGATGCTTGCCCATGAACGTGGAAAATTTAGCCCGTCCTATGATGTTGTTTCCATTACTATGGAAACAACATAAAAAGACTTATAATGTTTAAAAAAAATCAAAAAGAAACACAAAAAACACAAAAACAAAACAAAAACCCCGAAAATGTCGATTTTGGCTTGTTTCACTTACGCCGAGAACAAACGGAGAAATTGAGAGCTTCGACTGTCATGAAATATATTGGGTAACTAGGCCAAGATCAACTTGTTCTCTTTGATACGTATACGAAAATGGCTCCATAAAACGTTATTGCCGAAAATCATTGACGACTGAATTACCAAACGCACTACACAACTCGCGTGTCCCGCAGTAGTCCGGCCGTAACTGATAATGTGTTCGCACCGAAAACTACCCACATATAACAGATAGGCGTGCGACGCAACTTAGCAGGTCAGATAAAATCAGCATGCGCACCGACACCGGATGTCAGTCAAAAAGCTGGATCAGAAAGGAAACGAACGGCCCTGGCGGGAAAAGGTGACGCTACATAACACACGGGTGTAGGGGGCGAGAAGGGACGAAAAGCACGTAGCCAGGACACGGCCACAGAACTAAATCTGCATCTATGCTACAACTGACTCTGTGACCCGGACACGACACGACGGTTCAGGGTATCTTGTCAGCGAACCTGAAAAAAGGCTTGATACAGTGATACCGCTGATAGTTAGGCCGGACCGAAGAAAATGGCTTTTGTCACGCGAGTGCTACTTGGATACTGTTTCGGAGTACTTTCAAATTCAGCTGCTCTCTGTAAACAAGGGCGCTCTGTATCGGCTACACTGTTATGTGAAGAGCGTGAAATATAATTATATGAAGAGCGTGAAATATATGTGAAGAGCGTGAAAGATATAGAGTACTTGATACAACGTAGCGTTTTCGTGGTCAGAAGTCGCCAATAAGGTGAAGAAGGATACTATGTCTTTTTTTTTTTTAATAGTTTATTTCTGTTTCGGGTGTATGTGTTTTGTCTCTGTGTGTGTATTAAAGCTTCAAGCAATGCCGACTTATCAATCTTTGGTTTTCTAGCTATCTTAAAATGCTTACAAGGGTCGGGGTATTTGTGTACGCATGTTTGTTTTGATTTGCCGGGAGGGTAGTTCAAAATGTAAGTGTACTTGGTAGACGTTTTCTTTTGTACTTTTTGTACTAGCCTACCCAGTGAACCAAAACGAAACTTAAAGGCGCTTGAAGGACGATATGCAAAATTTTTGCGGACTGAAGACCACTCTCGCCAGCGCTGATTGGTGGCTATTTATAGCGACTTTGTCGATCGGCGTGTGGTAACTGTGTAGAAGCGTTAGGCCCCCCCCCCCCCAAAAAAAGCCATATTTTTGTACTATCAGAAACCGCAGTCACGAAAATGGTCGCAGTGACCAAAAGGAACATATAATTATTGATTTGGCAAGCAGCCTCAGAGGCGGTCGGTGGTCTAGTGGTTAAGAGGTCATGGGTTCGAGTCCCACTCGGGGCAAAGAATTTTTCCTTCTCGTATGTGGCACCGTTCATTCGGGCCGATCGTAGAGGGTTCTCTCCGGGTACTCCGGCTTCCTCCCCCTCTGCTTTGGAAATGTTCCACCAAATTTGAAAAATAAACGCAATTCTAAATTCCGAAATTTAAATAGCTGAGCTGACCCTTCGCACCACGTGATTGTAATGTGTTTATGTCAAGTATGTGAGAGAATGCGTGTGATTCACGTGAGCGTGCGTGTTGGGTTCAGTTGGCGGCGCTTTGAGCCGATTCATGAAATTGGGTAAAGCGCCTATACAATACTCATTATTATTATTATTTATTATTTAATAAGAGGCAGTTTTTTTCCCCTCAGAACTCATCACGAAGTAAGGATTTTAAGCAGTTCCCACATAGAATGTTACGATTCAAATCCAGTGTAATTATCGAACCTCTTTACGATGTAATAACTATTTCAGCATTCTGCCTTGCTCTCGCGTGTTTGCGGCAGACACTTCGTTTAAAATGGTTGCCGTCTGGCGTATTTTGACCACAGGCGAAAGTTATTCGTTTCATGTAATGCAGGTACAAATTGTTTGCCAGATGCGGTTCACTAGTTGCAAACCCGTGGCGTTTTTCAAATTAAAATCCACCAGGCGTGTTTTCGTTTTGCATCTCGTATTCAGACGCAGCTAAATAAATTGCAGGGGCCTTTGAAGTTCTATGAACTCCGCAGGCTTATTGCCCGGAATGCAAATTCATAGTTTCGCGTTGCCGCTGCTTACGTAATTACGTTGGATTTCTTTTAACAGTGGGAGACAACCGAGACGGGAGTGATGCAGTGGGAGTCGGGAAATTGCTCACCGCAGCGCCACCAGTCTTGAGATTTTGGTGGTTATCTACCCTGAGAATTCCAACTGGATAGCTTTGATCCCAGCAGGTGCTGTGCCTGCACGGAAAGCGAAAAAAAAAAAAAAAAAAAAACGTTTTGAAACACACACACACACACACACACTGTCTCCGACACCAAAATGATGTAAGGCAATGGAAACACACACACACACACACACACACACACACACACACACACACACACACACACACACAGAAGCATACCCAAGAAAAGAGAGAGAGATCTGACTGACAACACCACATGATGCAGACACATGTATAATTTGACACCATCAATCATATTGTCGCTGAAATATTCGTTCCAGTTGTCGAGGGATCTCTCCAGAGAACTCCGGCTTCCTATTTCACATTATGCTCTGGCAACGTTCAGCCCACACACACATTGACACACACACAATGAATTTTAAAAAAAAAATAACTAGCACAATCAAATCGTTTATGAATAAATCCAGTTCCCTTGAACAGTTGAGATGACCGACAGCAAATTTCTCACGTGATTCTCTCTCCTGGATGTTTGACCGAGCAGCCGAGAAGGGAAATATGGCGGACGCCATTTACGGACGGCTGATTTTTTCTCGTTTTAACGGCCATCTAATGTTAGTGTGTTGCACTCGAAGCTCTACTAATCTCTAAGACAGACTATTTCGAAGGCACAGGTGCAGTCACGAACGCAATTGTTCCGAAACCGAAGTCTTTCTATATACAGCGTAGTAACGGTAGCACTAGTTTATTTAAGCAACCAACCAACCAGTCAACCAACCTACAAACCAACCAACCAACCTACAAACCAGCCCTGCTTCTTTCCCTGCTTACAGCTGAACCATATTTTGCATGGCTCACTGGTTCTTTGGCGTCCACCTCTACCATTTTCTGGAAAAGGACTTAAGTGTCATGCATTTGATGAGCGCTTAGGCCGTTTATTCACATTCTATCTTCGTCGTCTAGTGGACAGGCCATGGCCGAACTCGGTGTCAGCCGCTTTGAGTCATCCTCTCTAAATGAGAATGTAACCGCAGATGGCCAGGCTTGACGGCGACTGAGTGTGCAGCTTCAGGAACGTGCTGAATGTCCCCTTTTGTGAAGTATCCATGTGGACCTTGTCCCTAATAATCCGTGTAATGACCACGCCCTTCGTCCAGTGAACACCAAAATGAACTCTTGACGTGGGCAATGTGGCAGAAATGCCGCGCTTCAAGACACCCCCCTCCTCCTCCCCTCCCCCCCCCCCCTGCCCTTCCCTCTCCCCCCGAGGCTTCTCAGTGCATCTGTAATGATCACAATGGCGGCCAGACCTCTACACGAAACTGTGCTTATTCCTAACCTTGCCCATATACTCTTGGCCGTGTGATCTAGTTTTTTGAGTAGTTTGTCCATCAGAGTCCTGGTTGATTAAAATCAGTTGTTGCCAGCCTGTCACTGTTGCCGCGAAATAGTCTTGGTAGTTTGCGCGGCGTAAAGCCCTAAACAACTAACTAACTAACTAACTAACTAACAGCCTGTCACTGAGTCAGTCTGAACTGAACAGTGTTCAGCTGGTCTGTTCAGTTAATTTACAACGAGAAACGTGAGCATCTTCATAATATTGCAAACATAGTTACGGCGGCTTCAAGTGAGAACAACCATCCTCGAAACGTTTGACGCGGAGTAGCACCTGCAACACTCGTGTCCATATTGATTACACCCCCGTGGAAGAAAACTTCCGGTACAGCTTGTTGGCTCCAAGCCGAGAAGCGAACCCAAGACTTTAAGCAGCGACGGCCTAACGTTTTAGGAGCTGTGTACGTTATCTCGGCTCCCGAACACTACACTAAAACACACTTCTACTCAAAACTGGAAAAAAAAAGGGCCGAAGCGCCTAGAAAAACCCTGGCACTTACGCTTTTTCTTCGAGACGATGATAGAGCTCATAGCGCAAGAAATGCAACAACTGCTGGCAAAAAGGGCTTAAACGCCTCTGAATTCCATAGTGCTTTAGCCCTTTATCCAGACAGAGGTAGAGCTCATGGTGCAAGAAGTGAAACAACAGGAGAACCGCTGGCAAAAAGGACTTAAGCTCCGCTGAATTCCATGGTGCCTGAGCCCTTCATCCAGAGTTAGAGCTTATGGTGCAGGAAGTGAAACAACACAGAGCTCTGCCGGAAAATCAAACAAAACAAAACAAAACAAAAACCCAAAAGGCAAGAGAAACGTGAACTTGTGTCTGCAGCCAACAAGATTAGCAGACTGGTGCGTCTGTCAACGGGAACGTAACGCAGCCACCAAAAAAAAAAACCCCCTCACTTCCTTGTCACGTGGCACTCAGTAAGATGCTCACGGGCCGGTATCGCGTGTGGTGTAACGTACACTTCAATGCCAGCCTGCCTCTGATAAGACGTCTAATTGGGAAAGGTGTCAGGGAGGTGATCCATTGTGACCCCCAGAAGGAAAGAGGATGTCACGGGCGGGGGAGAGACTGACTGAAGCGGGTAGGCCGGGGTTGCTTCCAGGGTATAATTGAGCCGTCAAGCAAGCCAAGTCAAGTCAAGTCATTTTATTCTTGATCCTCGAGGGGCATTAGAAAGAAAAAAAAAACACACAACAAACAAACAAAAACTAAAGAATTAAAAACAAACAAACAAACAAACAAAACCACACACACACACACACACACACACACACACTCAAAAACAAAAGGCACTGGTTGGTTGATAGGGGGTTTAACGTCCTTTTTTCCATCACAAAATGGTACATCATCGAAGACGGGGCAACAAGGAAAAACCCAATACTAATGGTCTAAAGATAATTTTATATCACTGATTTTGTTTGAGAACACAAGCAATTCAGATGGAGGCAAAGGCGTAAGGCCACTTATATACAGCCTCCGCCTGCGTGCATTCACAGAGTATCAGTGCAGGGGAAGCACAAAGCTCAATACAACAGGTTTTTTTTTGTTTTTGTTTTTTGGTGTTGTTATTTTGTATATGACACATTGCGAAAGAGCGTGACAGCGAAGAGAGAGAGAGAGAGAGAGAGAGAGAGAGAGAGAGGGTTTTAGGTGTTTAACGTCCTTTTCCACCACGTGTGGGTGCTATCAAAGGCGGGGCAACGAGAAAAAATCCTGCACAAATATTTGGCCCCAGCCGGGATTCGTACTCACGACTTGAGCACTGACCCGGAGTCCAACGCTCTACCAGAGAGAGAGAGAGAGAGAGAGAGTTTTTGCTGTTGTTGTTTTATATCATATCGAGCTCCAGTTTTGATTGCCAGAAGGGATTCGAACTTACAACCTGAGCAGTGAAAGTGCAACGCTGTACCAGCCACGCTGTCCCGACTCCCGCAGCAAGGACCCAGCAACTGTGCAGAAGTAAGTAGCAGATTGTACTCAAACTGCATATGCTGCTGTGATTGTGATGTTCACACCGACACGACCTCCATGAGTATGGTTGTTTCAAATTATTGTTATGTTTTGTTTATGTGTTGTTGGTGTTTATTTGCTTGTTTTGGTTTGGGGGTTGCTTTGTTTTGTTGTTTTGGCTTTCGTTTTTTTGTTTGTTTGTGTTGTTGTTGTTGTTGTTGTTTTTATTTTGTTGTTTTCAATTTTAAAGCTCATTTCAAGAAACTGAGGCGTCAATTGTTTTACCTTTCACGATATCGATAGAAGTTGAAACAAACAACAACAAATTCCGACAATCCCAACTAAACTTGGGGGGGGGGGGGGGGGTGGGGGGGGAGGGGGGGGAGGGGGGATAGCCAAATGGTAGAGCGTTGGATTCTCAATCCTCGTATCGTGAGTTCGAATCAGGGCAGGGGCTAAATATTTGTGCTGGCCTTGCTCTCGCTGCCCCGTCTTTGAAATCACCCTTACGTGGTGGAAAAGGACGGTAAACACCCAGCTACCCACCCCAACCAAAAAGACAAAAAAAAGCAGAGGAGAATGGGTGGAACGCATGCTAT
>JACVVK020000171.1:415000-422500 GCA_018292915.2 Batillaria attramentaria
CTTCTTCTGATCTGCTTTAGACAATAGCATCTAGGAATAGACACTAATTGATTTCAGATTTAGTTCTCTCTCTTACGTCTTTTTTTTTTTCTGTCCTGACTGACACAGAAACCCTTGTGTCTGTGCGTCTGAACCGAGCTTTGGTGGAGGATGACGACCGAATCTGGGTTACAATCGCCTTATTAGGGGAAAAGGTCACGTGTTGTGGACCCACGCAACACACACACACACACACACACACACACACACACACACACACACACACACACACACACACACACACACACACACACACACACACACACACACACACACACACGTGCCATTGGACTATAACATATCCAGACTGAGATGCTGCGGCAGTCGATGCATGCCGAAGGACACAAATACACAGGGCCTCAAAATGCCTACATATTCTCTAGTAGCCTCAGGTATCATAGTCACCGCTAAAAATGCTTCAACCTAGAAACAATTACTACCATGAACAGACCATTCAAAGGCACGCACCTGACAGGAGTTTTAAAAAAAAATTGAATGTCTCCTTTCCGCTCGGGCCTCACTGGACTAATGCACGCCTACTTTCTCTTTAGGCCAGAGAGGCAGTTCGCACAAATCCGCTTGCCTCACTTGTGTCCCATCTCTGTGCAAAAAAGTCCCAGCTTCACTGGCAGCTTGCCTCTTCTTGTGACCGCCTGGCATGCACCTTGACCTACATAACACAAAAATCAGGAAAATCACTACAGTCTAGCACACTCGCCAAACAGGGTACCTCAAATAAACACCAAACATGACCCCAAGCTCAATTTGTGCTCTTATGCCTGCAGCAAGAGCGCCTCGGTCATCATAATATTACTTTCATACCATAGACAGACGTCCCGAGTCGGAAGAGCAGAGACGTGCAAAGGGGACATGGCCGACGACCGACCCTAACACAGGGCGCATGTGAACCAGCTGAACACTGGAAGAGAGTCCAAGAGTGGGTGGGTGGGTGTTTAGGAGCTTAACGTCCTTTTCCACCACGTGTGGGTGATATCAAAGACGGGGCAAAGAGGAAAAGGCCAGCACAAATATTCCGCCGATGCCGGGATTCGAACTCACGACCCGAGCATTAAGAGTCCAACGATCTACCATTCGGCTATCCCGGCTTCCCCCGGAAGAGAGTCGAAGACTGGGGAGACTTCAGAGAGATGGGGTCGAGCGCGTATGGGCTTTTCCGAGCGCAGAGATCCCATCTGAAACAGAGATGAACGGAACTGAGCGTACAGGTAGATCTGTGAGCAATTGTGTGACAGGCTGAAAAAAAATGTTTTCTAAAGAAACCTATAAAATAGCCTTGCATTCGACACCATAATCATCCTTCCTCCAAAATTACAAACTTGTTCTGGTTTCGAGGTGATACAAAGGTCAGCAGTACTTCTTATTCTGCCTAACCACTTCTTTCAGCACAAAATCACTCGAGCTGGCAGTTCCTCAGGTAGCCAGGCGTTCAATAAAACCCGCGGCCATCTCGAAAAAGGGCCTAAGCACCATGATTTTGATAAGCGATTTAGACCCTTTTTTTAAACAGATGACCGTACAAATGCCGTCATCTTGAAAAAGGGCGTAGACGGCATGATTTTCATCAGCGCTCAGGAGGTTTTCCCATGTGACGGTAGCCATACTCTCAACTGGACCTCGCCTTCTTCTTCGTAGGATGAACAATACAGAACAAAACACGCCGTTGGATTTCTTCTTGTCCTGGGTATTACAGAATCCGCTCTGTGCGTCTGACAGCCTAAAGTGATTCGGCCCAGCCCTGGACAGAATAGACTCGGGGGCCGAGTAATCCTCTACAGTTCACGGTCTTTGTGTTGCTAATCCGTACTTTCACACCTGACTGTTTTTTACTGAAGCGCGAAGAATCTTGAACTGCCGGTGAGTGGCCTTGTAATGTGTTGGTACAGCTTAGGTTGGTATGTTTCTTGTGCCATTGTTTGTGGAGTGGGAAAGAAGTGCTGATTTCTCTCTCTCTCTCTCTCTCTCTCTCTCTCTCTCTCGTCGTTGCCCCGTCTTTGATATAACTCTTATGTGATGGAAAAGGACGTTAACCTCTAAACATCCCCCCCAACACTCTCTCTCTCTCTCTCTCTCTCTCTGTGAAAACAAACTTCATCGTTATGTAATCGTCTTTCCGCAAGAAAACGACAACGAAACATATTAAATAATTAGCTGTACCTGACGATAGATTGTACCTGATTGACAGATTCATATAAAAAACAAAAGCATAGTTGTGTGTGTACAACTATGGTTTTGTTTTTTGTTTTGTTTTTTTGTACACACACACACACACACACACACACACACACACACACACACACACACACACACACACACACACACACACACACACACACACACACACACACATATGCATGCATACATGCATACATACATGTACAAACAAATTTTTAAAAAGTGAAAGTAGCTTTGAACGTTCGTGAAAGTATCCGTTTGAGTCAATATTTGAAATCGGATTCTCACATACGAAAACCTGACGCTCACAGCCTTACATGACGCAGCAGTTAGTTTGAGGGCTGCCTACCTACAACCATATACAGTTGTTTTGTTTTTGTTTTTGTTGTTGTTGTTGTTGTTGTTGTTGTTTGGCCGGCCACAGCTGCTGGGAGCGCAAGGAGCGACCTGCTTCACTGTACAAATCCGAACGAGCTGTTGTCCAGTCCGCTCTCCCCCCCCCCCCCCCCTCACCTGACCAGAACGTGTAACACTTTTAGGGCAACCGGCACGGTGAAACCCCCATTCTCGGTCACCCGACAGTCCAAATATTATCCTTTAATTAGCCATAAGTCTTTTAGCCGCGGCAGCACTTCAATGGCGAGGACATCACGCAAAATGTATTTAGTCGGTCAGTGCTGCTTTAGCGAGTGGTTTGAGTGAGAAATGTGTCACGCGAGGTCGAAAGAAAGCAAGAGGGAACGGGTGAGTGAGTGGTTTGCTCTATTGCAATTAACGCCGGTGATCACGAAAGCCACTTGGAACGCGAGCTAATAATTGTGAGAACGAAGAATGTGAACAGGAGAACAGGTGTCCAGTTTTTGGTCAGTTCTTGCAGGGGGCGATTCCACACTAACAGTATGTCTCGACAAGGGAAATCGTTATCAGTAAAGTGTTAACCTGGATGGGTGATGTTTACGTGTTTGTGTCTGTGTGAGTGTGGATCCATAGCTTGCAAAGGTGAACGGATACAAATTTGACACCTCTACCTCTCTCTCTCTGAGAGATTTACTCCCTTTGTGCCTTGTATACTTTTTTTTTTTTTTTTTTTGGTAATGTTAGCCTTTATTTTTTTAGTGTTTCCAGATTAGCAGGACAGCTTGTAAGATAGGCAGACCATGCCTACAAGTCTTTATCCTGAAATAAACGTTTCAGTCAGTCAGTCAGTCTCTCTCTCATTTCCTTTTGGATTGTGCACGCGTGCGTACATGTGTGTGTGTGTGTGTGTGTGTGTGTGTGTGTGTGTGTGTGTGTGTGTGTGTGTGTGTGCCCAGTGTGTGTGTGTGTGTGTGTGTGTGTGTGTGTGTGTGTGTGTGTGTGTGTGTGGCACGCGCGCGTGCGCAATACCAGTTCGTGGTGAAACAAACTCACAAAGGCCGAAAAAGTACCAGCAAAACTGACAGGCCCTCAAAACAACTCAGCTGCAGAACCAGAGACAATGGGTGGCTGGGGGGGGGGGGGAGGGGCGGGTGTTTGGGAGTTTAACGTCCTTTTTCCACCACGCATGGGTGATATCAAAGTCGGGGCAACGAGGAAAAGGTCAGGACAAATATTTGGCCCCAGCCGGGATTCGAACTCACGACTGACCCGAGCATTGCAAGTCCAACGTCCTACCATTCGGCTATCCCTGCTCGGGGCCGCAATGCATGGACAGAATCACTGTTCTGTGCGACACATAGGCCATCAGATCCTGAAGTCGGTGTAGACCCGTGGGTTCAGAGTACACCGTAAACGAACTTGAATCAACAGTTTCTCGGATGCCATCACTCCGAGCTGCGTGAGAGCTAAGCTGAAAAAAAGCAAGGCCCAAAAAAACGCCATGTCCTCTCATCTTGAGCCAGCGGACGCTACGAGCTGTTGACAGGCAAGATGGCTGGCTGACCCAAAGCGAGACAACTCAGGCCGACCCCAAGTGAGACAACTCACCTCGCAAAGACCGTAACAAACCGTCGATCGCCGGTCGAAAAAAAAAGGGGGGGGGGGGGGCGTGCTGTAGTGGGGGAGGCGGTGAAGGCGGAGGGATACGGGGACAGAGAGACCTCCCCATCGCGATATTTCTGTCCACAACGAGTTCCTGCCACCTATACACCTCGCATCCACACACTTAGTTCGGTTAACCCTTGAGTGATCGGGGAAGTCACATCCTCGATTACGCACTCAGCTCGCTTCGACTGTGACGTAACCACTGGTACCATCTAGTATCAGCCACAGTTTGGAAAACTGACGTCAGTAAAAGCGTCATTTATCTCTCGGTGTCCTTTTCCATGTGTTTGGCAATATAGATGTCTAAGCTGCTATGAAATCTGTTAACAACACGCTAAAGATGTACACACTAAACCGACGATAATCGAACAAGGCTCACGTTTCCAGGGAACTACTTTGCGGATGTGATCAGTTGTTGACTGACGGTAGTGCTTCGGTTCCATTTCGGTTGTTTCGTGTGTTTCGTGCGGCGGAGAGGTTTTGGCTGCTTACGAGTCGGCGATGATGGGCGGCTCATTCAACATTTCAAGCAAGGGGATGAAGAAGTGAGAGATTTACTGTACAGCACCGCTTTCTTGGTTCCATTTGATTTTACTCGTCAGTGTGTAAGGATGATGTGTGAGATATTCAGTTTCATTCATACAGATTATCAGCATGATACTTTCTGTATCATCCCTACCGTCATCTTGAAAAGGGCTTAAATACCCTGCAGTGTGCGATCAGTTATGCCCTTTCACCCTTATGGCAACAAACTGTCGCAAATAAGCAGAGAAGGCACCGCGTGTCGGCCCTAGCAACAGTAACCAGTGGCTCACAGAAGGGCCTATCAGCGTCTCCTTTGACATCCATGACGCGCGTCAGACGTGCGTAGGTGGCAGTAACACGTTGCAGAAATAAATATCGCCATCTGAAGTGTACAGACGGCAGAATCGAGGTGCAGGGGGGGGGGGGAGAGTCCCTCGGCTGATGCGTCGTGCAAAGAAGGCACAATTCAGGTGTAGAAAGAAATATCGCCTTTCGGCTGATCTAAGACTCCACTCACAAGGCCATCACCGTTTTCTTTACTCAACCCCTAAACCCATGACACCATTCGCCAGGCGCTAGATTCTCGAAGACCATGGGAAGATAACAATGCAACACAAGGGAGGTAACAAAGCCACTGAAGGTCCGAACTATTGGCAGATCGGCCCCTTCAAATATTTGCGTGAAAACAGGGGGACATGACCCAAACAAGGCGCGCGGGGATTGACGGGAACGGTGCAAGATGCGCATGCGTGGTATGGAGATGGTTGCCGAGGCTCGGACGAGCGAGGACAGTTGTGAAGTTCCGTGATCAGAAGCTTCTTGTACTTCTTGTTTCTTTGTCCGAACTTGTGCTGTCTCTGTGCTTCTCAATGTTTTCCTCTTCTTCTTTTCTTCTTCTTTTATTTTTCTCCATTTTATTATCTTTTTTTCTCTTTTCTTCTTTTTTGTTTTGTTTTGGCACTGTGACAGACGATGTAAAAAGTAATGAAAGAGAGAGAGAGAAAGAGAGGGACACGCAGGAGAAAGTGACTCTACAACTCTCCTGTATTGCAGTAAATTCGTTTGAATTCATCATTACACGTAGCTGGCTCATCAATTATTCTCATGGTCACACGCCGCTTGTTCCTTTCCACTCCCCTCCCCAAACTTTACACACACACACACACACACACACACACACCGCCCCCAAGGCTTCGCGAGAAATTAAGCTCAAGATGACTTGACCAGCGGAGCGAGGTGACGAAACCCTTCAGTAAACTGATCACGCGCGCACACACACACACACACACACACACACACACACACACACACGTCGTTTCTCGAGACATTACGTTCAAGATGACTTGACCAGCGGAGCGAGGTGACGAAACCCTTCAGTAAACTGATCACAAGCATCATCGGTTCCCCATCACACTTTCTCACACAGGGCGGGTGAGTGGGGTGTTGGTATTAGGCTAACCTCATTATCTCTATCGTTCTTCCATCACGCGGGATTGCCCTCCGATCTGTCAACCACTGTGTGATGAGATTTCAGAGCTCGCGTCCGCTATCGTCAGTGTCCGTGGCTGTTCCTGTCACCTCCCCCTGTCAAAAAATCACCGCTTTTTCCTTGAGTTTTCCTGCTGAAAAAAAAAAAAATCTGAGAGTATCCACTGGAAAGTACGCGTTTGCGTCACAGGCTGTTGCCTCCCGCCTCGACCATCACAAGCTGTCTTCCACCAGCCCCCTATTTTGTTCCCCCTTTCCCCTTTAGCCCATCTACTACCCCCCCCCCCCCGCCTCCCCGTCCTCACCCCCACCCCCCACCCTCAAAAAAAAAAAGATGCCAAGAAACAAAAGTCGCTGCTTTTTCCTTGAAATTTCCTGTTGAAAATATGTTTGAGATATCCACTGGAAAGCCAGCGTGTCCGTCACAGGCTGTTGATACCTAGAAATAAAACAATAGTCAACAGTAGGTTATTTCCCCGCTCCCGAGTTTTACGAAGTTTGGGGGAAAAAACTGTGCGTTCGAGACAAATTAACGAACTATGTGCCAGCCTTGTGATTGGCTGGCAGTGGCACGCTGTGCAGTATGTAAGGGTGGGGGTGTTTGGGAGTTTAACGTCCTTTTCCACCACGTAGGGTAATATCAAAGACGAGGCAACGCGGAAAAGACCAGCACAAATATTTGGCCCAAGCCGGGATTCGAACTCACGACCCGAGCATTGAAAGTCCAATGCTCTACCATTCGGCTATCCCGGCTCCCCGCACAGTATGTAATGTATGTGTTTGGTAATGTTTGTTTGTTGACCTGTCCACCCAACGCAGGCTCAAATCAAGTGATGAAGCCGATTAGTCACATTCATGTACTTACGAAACTCCAGAAATCCAGGCCTTCTCAAAGTGACCACAAAGAGACCTCAACACCCCCACCCCCCGCCCCCGACAAACACACACACACACACACACACACACACACACACACACACACACACACACACACACACACACACACACACACCACTTTTCCTATGCATTTGCGTTCAAGGGATCTCTATTCAACAACTCCTAAGTACATAAAAGGAAGACAGAGGCCGCGTAAATCTGACACTGCCTCGAATTTGCATGCAAATTTCTGCTACTTTGTGTCGCTGGTGAAAGCCTCGACAAAAGTTACTGGAGACTGCTCGCGCCAAAGCAGCAATTGCCTGAAATTGAAGGAACACCCACGCTTAAATGGAG
>JACVVK020000171.1:427500-465000 GCA_018292915.2 Batillaria attramentaria
CCCAACCCCTCCACCCGCACCCCAACCCGAACCGCAACCTCTTCCCTCAAATACTGGACACGTCCCGTTGGAGGTCAGACTGAGTCTCCGAGGACGTGACGGAATTGTATGAGGGCGCCGTGAAGTGTCTGGTCGGGTCCTCGCGCCCCCCTTGTGCGTGTCCCTTCAGATCCAGCTCATAGCGAACTAATTGGGGGCTCAGCTGTCGCCGAGTCCGTCCCTTGCCCCCCTCGTGCAAGGCTCGAGCGCACGTCTTCCAGTCCAGTCTGACCTCCACGCCTAAAGGGTAAGGTAGGGACGGGTGACTGGAATGGGAAGGGGGTGAGGGAGGGGCATGGGTGTGTGTGGATAGGGTTAAGGTGGATGAGTGTTCCTCGTGATTTTGACAGCACTAGACTGATTAACTCGACTGAAGACTTACGTACGTTTCTATACGGGGGGAATCTTGTCAGCTTTGTCGGGACGTTCAACGCCGACGGCGAGAGAGTTCTGAACAAAATTTGGACAGAAATTCTTCTGCAGTATAAAATTTCAGTATTCTAGTAAGAACGCAGAAGACGGTCACCTGCAAATTTCCAATCAGATCTGACAATAAAGATTCCCTTTCAAGGGCACGATCAGAAAGCATTACATTTTAGATGTCAAAATTGTTCACACAAGTACTCATTCGTGTTTTCTTGGATAATTGGCATGGTACAGCGTTGGACTCTCAATGCTCGGGTCTTGAGTTCGAATCCCAGCTGGGGCCAAATATTTGTGCTGGCCTTTTTCTCGTTGCCCCCGTCTTTGATATCACCCTTACATGGTGGAAAAGGACGTTAAACTCATAAACACCCACCCACCCTTGAATAATTGGCGCGATAAGAGGTCATCCCAAAGCGGAGGGGGGCTGGTATTATGAGAATTCTTCAGTAAGTAGCTGCACTCACTGAGAATCGAAACACAGAGCTCACCCCAGCTATAATGAACTGTTGCATGACACTTAGAGCAAAGAAACGAGTGTTCTTTCATGCGTCGTGAGCACTCCGCCTGAAATTCAAGACTGCCTGCAGCCCTGCATGTTCCGGCTGCTACTGTTAATTCAGGATATCCAGAGCAAAAACGCTGTCCTAAAAGAACATCTTCAAAAGCATTCGATTCTTGTCACAGGACAAGGGGTATCAATCTCTCAAAACGGCCTTCAAATTAGCAATAGCATATCATTTTTTATGAAAAATGTTGAAAACGGAAATTCTCTCTCTCTCTCTCTCTCTCTCTCTCTCGGGGAGCCGGCTGGCCGAACAGAAGAGCGTTGGATTTTCAATGCTCGGGTCATGAGTTCGACTCCTGGCAGTGGCCAAATATTTGTACTGGCTTTTTCATCGTCTCCCCGTCTTTGGTGTCACCCGTATGTGGTGGAAAAGGACGTTAAACTCCCAAACACCAGCCGACCCTCTCTCTCTCTCTCTCTCTCTCTCTCTGTCCTCTGCTTGACGGAAGTGGCCTCCCTTTTCCAATTCTTGACGAGAGTGACCTTTTCCTTCCCTTCCGCGACACGAATGACCTGCCCTTTTCTATTTGCTGCCGAGGCTGACCCTCCTTCCTGCGCCTCTGACAGGCGCGCATCATCTGCGGGAGGGGAGCAAACGTTAATGAAATTCCAACGTTTTCCATAACCCGTTTGCAGTCTACTGGAGCGTGGAAGATGAATAGCGAAATCGGATTTGGTGGAGTGGCCGCTGTGTGGTCATCTATCGTTCTTGATGTGTAATGACTTTATTACTATTAGGAACTCGCCGGCAAAAACTGACTGCGCCAGGCCCATGAATCATGGTCGAATTTCTCGTGTCGCTGAAGCTTTGAGATGGACGTTGTATTGGGTCTTCCTGAGGTGTAGGGAAGACATTGCTAAGACTTTGTAATCACCCATGCCAATAGTTTGCTTCGACAGTCATCTGATAAGAGCGCGCTAAATGCCCAGTACAAATCTCGTCAGTCTGAAATTGACCAATTCATGAATGCGTAAGAACGTGAAAGGGGAGGGTTTGGTTTGGTTACTGGTGCCTAACGGCCTGTCATCTGAGGACTTACGCGTGCCTGGAGAGAGATTCAGTGAAACATCTTGTTTTTTCAAGTTAACAGTTGGGATGGTTGCAGTCACAGACATTGCCGTGTTGCCTACCTGCCGTTGCTAACTACTAACTAGTGGTTAAAAGAGCACAAGAGAGATGATGATGATGATGATGATGATGATTACAGGAGAGAGCTGTTAGGCAGTTGCTGCCAATCTTCGAAACTGTCCCGCAGAGAGAAAGAGCTTAATAAAACTGCTGATCATGTTAAAAGCGGCCTATCTACTTGAGGATGAGCACCTAAAAAAAAAAAAAAAAAAAACGGTGGAAACACTGACGAAAGAGATGATGACCTTTGGAACCGAAACAAACACACAAAGACCTCAACCATAACAATGTCACTATCGCCCCCCCTCCCCCACCCCTCCCCCACCCCTCCCCTCCCCTCATTGCATTCAGACACCAAAAAGCAAACCATACCACGAGCTTGTAACCCGTCGAGTGTGTCAATAATTGAAGCAGCCCGACTTAAACAAATTTCGCTGCCAGTTACTTGCAGAGATGTGGTGTCACAAGCCTGAGATCCAGAAATCCAGCACTGCAACACCCCCCAGGCCAAATTGGGCGGCAATCGGGGGGGGGGGGGGAGGAAATTGGGCTTCAGTTCAGAAACACTGAATCGGGGATCATTTGTGTGGTCAAAATTGAGTTTTTGTATTGAGGCTGGCGCTGCGAGAACGGTTGGAGAGGGGGGTGCTGTGTTTGCTAATAAACATCCTCAAAATATTTGCTCTGGGGAGAGGATCTGAAAAGGGAATATTAGAATGATACTTTGAAAGGAGGGGTTTAATTTTGGAGGCAGGCTATGAAAAAAAAGGGGACTTCTGTTAGCATTTTGGGAAGGAGGGGAGGGATGGGGAGGGGAGGGGGAAGGGATGGGTGCTGGACGAAACTAGATGTCAGTTATGTTCTGCGGGTGTCTTTTGCTTTGGGAATTCCTGGATACAACTGTATGGCAGCTACAGCCGAAAACAATTTTAATGGTATGGTATGGTATGGTATGGTATGGTATGGTATGGTATGGTATGCCGTGTTGTGTTGTGTTGTGTTCGGTATGGTATGGTATGGTATGGTATGGTATGGTATGGTATGCCGTGTTATGTTGTGTTCGATATGGTACGGTGTGGTGTGGTGTGGTGTGGTGTGGTGTGGTGTCCAGGTCTCGGCACCAATGCTGGGAGCTTCTTCTCGCTCACGACTCATGCATGACGAGCGACTGATATCGGCACTAGCTTTACAAGTGATGCCGGCAGTCTCCACCTAAAGAGACAAATGGCGAAGGCATACCGTAACTTTCGGAATTTTAAACCCCTCTGAAGGAACCAGCTCAGTAAGCGCTGACACTGGCAATGGTTTGAAACTAAAGCTGTCGTAGTTGCGCTGTGAGACTATTCAACGTCGTCTGCAATGTGAATATTCGGGTAAAGAAGCACTCGCTGGGGCACAGAGTCTTTCAGGGGAAAGTACACGACCCGCCGAAAAGGGGCTGCACTCTGGAGTCTAGTAAACAAGCTTCGAGACTTACCTCCCCTATAGTTGTGTCTTTAACGCCAGCAGCAATCAAGCGGGCAAGGAGTTGTAGTTGCAGCTGGATGAGTCTCACTGGAAAAAGTCAGTAAATGTCAATGCAAGTATCAGTTTTCCAATTGCATGGAAGGGCAGAGCGTTTACATAAATTCTCTCTCTCTCTCTCTCTCTCTCTCGCTCGCTCTCTCTCTCTCTCTCTCTCTCTCTCACACACACACACACACACACACACACACACACACACGCACGCACGCACGCACGCACGCACGCACGAGGAGCCGGGATATCCGAATGGTAGAGTGCTGGACTTTCGGGTCGTGAGTTCGAATCCCGGCTGGCGCCAAATTTTGTGCAGGCCTTTTTTCTCGTTGACCCGTCTTTGATCTCACCCTTACGTAGGTGGAAAAGGACGTTAAACACTCACACACACACACACACACACACACACACACACACACACACACACACACACACACACACACACACACACACGCACGCACGCACGCACACTTGTCACTAACTCGATAAACGCTGCAGTGGTTATCGTCTGATGTCAGTTTTTTATTCTGTTTACGATCTCATCAAACGGCTGTTTAATGGACCGTAACTCGTCGCAGGCATGCACACACCAAGTGAACACGAGACACAGATGATGCATGACCGATGCGCTTGATGGAATACGGTCTTGGCGCCACGGCCCAGTTGACTTTAGATCTCCGGCAATTAATACAGCTTCCCACACATTTAACATCAGCAGGGGGGGCAGTTGGAACTTTTTTTTTGCGGCATCACAGAGAATATTAAGATATGTTAACTTCTTTTTAACGATGTTTTAGTATCTGCCGTTTTTTTCAGAGTCGGATAATTATTGAATGTCAGATTAACTTTATATCGAAGTGCCTGTTGCCAGATGTGACTGATAGGAAACACCCGCCCCCCCCCCACCCACCCCCCACACCCCCACACCCCACCCCCCTCCGAGTCATACTCCCAAGATGGCTATATCCACATCACTGAAGATTGTGAGCAATTCTCATGGGGGGGGGGGGGGGGCTGATAAAATAGCTCACTAGTCCGTTTGGGAAGCCGGACTGCTTATGCTATTATGCGGATTGAAACGGACACTTTCAGGGGTGGACCTGGTAAAACTTACATAATTGTAGCGCTGTCCTTGTATGGAAGCTTCTTAGCCGAAAATTTGGGGTGAGTGGGTGGGTGTTTGGGAGTTCAACGTCCTTTTCCACCATGTATGGGTGAGCTCAAAGACGGGGCAACAAGAAAAAGGCCAGCACAAATGTTTGGCCCCAGCCGGGATTCGAACTCACGACCCGAGCATTGAAAGCCCAATGCTCTACCAATCGGAAAATTTGGGAATACATTTGTTTGGCTGTATTAATCACTCTGAGGATGTTCTGAGCTTTTAAGTATTCTCATCTCACCGGCCCCCGTAGTGTAGTGGTTAGCACTTTGGACCATGAACCGGGGGACCCGGGTGCGAGCCCCAGCCGAGGTAAGCGAGATTTTTTTCTACCTAGGTCGGCTTCCCTCGGTATGATACGTCTTATGATGTGGATGATTACACGGCCGAGCCTGGTTAGTGCCGGGATATTTATGACAGGAAACTTGGAATGCGGACCTGTCCCGCAGTCCCAAACCAAACGGACCTCCATAGCATCATCTTACCATCATCCTCATCTCTATCATCATGCAATTGCCCCAGCTTCCGAGCCCTCCGTGGATTGCACCCATTACCTGGGAGGAACACCACTGGCGAAAGAATTGGGGCAGCAAAAAAAAAGAAAGTATTCTCATCTGTTTTATCCTAACACACTGTCATCCCCTTTCCGTTCTGATCACCACCAGATCTATCCCCAGACCTCCATCCATCCCACCCATTCACTCACCCTCGAGGCAACTCCCTGAAAATTAGTCCCGACAGTAATTTCACCCGCAGTACCCTGCACATGTCTACAGCGCACTAAGGACGGTCTGCAGGGGCCGACACTGAGGTCGATGCGTCATGTTACCCCGGCAGTACGATGACGACTGACGTGACGGCATTACTGTCAGCTTTGCTACACGTCACAAGTCGGATTACTGGCGACTTAATCCATCAGCGCTCGCGCAAGTGACGGCACGTGATGTTCAGCGCGGATAGGGACGAGGCCGGCAGGCCACCATTGGTTCGATACTGCTGTACTCGCGGCCGGCGCATGCGCCCTTCTATCGGCAGGGGACTCGCTAAAGCGCTTCGGATTTCTGGGTGCTCTCCAGGACTAATTTGGTCGCTGGAACACGTTCAGCCTGACCTGACGCATGAGAGCGAAGACATCGACAAATCTTTGGAGGAGGCTTTTTTTTTTTTAAATATAATAATTCAGTCAGATGCATTCCTCTGAGGAGGGACTCGAATGGCTATGTCTCAATTCAGGAAGAAAGGAACGCATGTTTTAATACGAATGTAGTAGGCTAGCTAGTAGGACTGGTGTATTGTCGTACTATTGCATTAATAAAACAGCTTGTGTGCGTGCATGCGTGCGTCAGTGTGTGTGTGTGTGTGTGTGTGCGCGCGCGCGCGCGCAAATCTCCAGATGCATTATATTACAAAGTCCAAACTGTTGTTTGTTTCTTTGTTTGTTTCTTTGTTTGTTACTCGTGGATGTGTGTCTTTCGGAAGAGAAGATCTAGCTCAAAAGACAAACTTAACGTTGCGTGTGTTTTAAAGTTCTTTGAAAAGCCTCCGTCACTTATCGGGCTCCTAGAACCACAGACCAAAGCCGGACCAACATTAGAATCGGAAGGACACAGTAACTGAACTGCCTCATACGCCATTACCTTGTAAAACTTTATCACTTCTTCTAAGGGTCGTTTAATTGAAAATCGTGGATGGTTACTGATTACGAAGAGCACATGGAAGTATTGAAAATCTCTTGTGGGTATCCATTGTGCCTAAACCGAACTGAACATCGGTGATGGAATTTTAGAAGAACACAAAAAGTGTTGACATTTTTGTTTTATGGATCACTGCAGCCTGAGAAATTTTGTGAAATATTATGAGAAACGTGTGTAGTCAGGGGAGAAAGAGTAATAGAAAGAAATGAAGCAACACTCGAGCACGCCTCTCCGAAATCATAGCAAGAAGTGTGCTCGGATCAATCTAATATCCAGCAGAACACTGCCGCTGGTCTCTCAAGCATGAACAACAAACGCTGGAAGCGCCCGCGTCTTCAAAACAAAAAAACACAACGGCAACAGAGACAAACCAATTTCCAGCATCGACCCATTGCGGTCCTTTTCTTCCCCAAGTTCCGGAGACTACATGTAACATGTGTCAACTGAAAGCACTTCAGGTCCCCGAGCGCTGGCCGAATCCTTGGCGAGAAAACAAAGGTCTGCGTTTCTTCCTGACGTGCCTTTCCGAGGCTGTCGGCCGTTTGGGTTTTCGCTGCACGTGCTTTGAGTGACGGCGCGTGCATGTTCGCGCATCCTGCACGTGAAGGGAGAGAAAGCGGGGGGAGACTGAGCTGGCTGAACGCGGCGGCACAATGGTTGCAGGCTTGGTAGCCTGAGTCAATCTGCAGTGCGGAGTTCAGCACTTATGAGGAGGTCTGCAGAGTCGTTCAGGACGATGTTCACACACTGACCATGCAGTTGATCCGCAAAACGTTTTCGTTCAAAATTCCCCATCCAGCTCTGCCTCGCACCTATGGTATGATTTACGTTGTAAGTTACCGGAGTCATCCATTTCATCCCGAATCAGTATCGATGCGTGCTTTATTCTTAGGGGCTCCTGCTGGATGCAGTAAGTGTGATGGTGACAGTTCTGCCTTGCAGCTAGGGTATGATTTTACGTTGTAAATTACCAGGGTCATTCATTTCATCCCGAATATCGATGCGTGTTTTAGTTTAGGGGGCTTCTGCTGGCTGCAGCAAGTGTTATGTTGATTAAGTCTGCCAACGATAGTGTGCGAACACATCAAGTGAAAGAAAAAAAAAAGCATTTTGTGTTACTCTAACTCTTCACAAGTTCCTGTGGTGTACCTCGCAAGTCGCACCCGTGAAGCTGGTGAGTCTCATATGTGAGACAACAGCCTCCCCACTGGGCCTATAGCACGCCCGCTCTGGGTTGGAGCCGACCTTGGCACACCACCAGACGACCACCAGTTTCCGGCTGTATCTTGAAGGGGAAAAATGTGATCAAATCAGCCTGGAATTGTTCCGCGACCTCTTCAAATCTCTTACGTACCGTACGCGCCAAACAGGTACTCAGATAAGAAGCACAAGCACTGACTCGGTCTGCGAAGCTTACCCGACCAATACTTTCATTTGCGTCGTTATTGACCTCACTAGGCAAATAATTAGTACTCGGGATGAAAACTATTGACTGTAACCGTCAGGCTCACGGCCGTGTCTATCGGCCGCTCCCAGATTTCGATTCAGTTCAGTGACCTCATCCACTTGGTTGGCCTTCAGGTCCTGGCTATGAAAGTAGAAGCTGAAAGAATGCCACCAGACAAAATTGTTTCTGTTCATTTCATTTCACCGTCATTTACTGTGCCATTCTCTAGGAGCATCTGGGCATACCACGTCATGTTATGGAAGCTTGTTTTTTCGAACTTCGACATTCAGTTAGTCAAGCTAATTGTTTCTGAACAATTTTGATAATATGACACTGGGAGTGGAAGGGAGGGAAGAGCGATGGAGGGTTTTGAAAAAGATTAACAGTGGTACTAACGACCACAGTGTCTCAATAAGTCGACAATCGGGTTGAAAGGGTTAAGGTAGTCTTCGTTTGTGTGTGGATCAAAATTAATAGTCTCCACTAATTGCTATAGTCAGTAGCAGGTTGGGGCTGCAGTCGTTGAATCAGGACAGTACATGTAGTAAGTTGTTTGTCCATAACTGAACAGGACCGGATATGTCTTCTTTACCTTGCTTGTCTTCTCCTTCAAGCTCGGCCAATGAACTCCTGAGAGTGATGGAGGATGACGTGAGGATATTTGACGACAGTCTGGAGCTCAGAGGGCTTGTGTGCTGCACGTTGCAATACACTCCTTGGAATATCTGAAAGATTCAAAGCTAAGCAGGTTTTCACTACTTATGAATGTACTGCTCTCGAGACAGGATGGAGGTAGGAGGCATTTGTACACGAGCCTTCTTTTTTTCTTTCTTTCTTTTTCAAGGATGCATTTAGCCTGCCTGACTTGCGCGATCACAACAGCAACAACTGCAACAACAACAACAGCAACAGCAACAACAGCTATAACACCAACCAACAACTTAAAACAGCGATGCCTACTTCATATCCCCTACCACTTTTCGCGGGACTCCGACCATCCTAATTCACTCTGGTCAATACAGTGTCCACCCCTCACCCACCAGCAGCAAATCTGTCCACTGCAGCGGCCCCTAGGGGTCGCGTGGGGTTGATACAGTGGTCACTACCGGACGAGCATTCAATGGCGCTCGGCCGGCTAGCCGAAAATTGCCGGGTAATTGGACTCCGGATGAATAGGCAGTATGATAATAACAGTAATGGCCGCTTGTCCGGATCTGACCGCGCCGGTCTATACACGGTCACTCCTCGCGGCTCCGGCCAGGGACTCGGAAAAGAGCTAGGACCGCTCAAATTCGGTTTTTGTACACCTCCCAATGGGACAGCTTACAGTAATCGCTTAATTCCTTCGTTTGTTCGCTTGTCAGAACCATACCTGACCATGTGTGCATGAAAAAGATGTCGGGGCAACCGCTTGGTTTCTGTGATGGATTTTGATAATTGTCATTGAATGGTTCTAGATTACTGAAGACAAAAAAAAACACTCTCAAGTTAAATAAAAATGGTTCAAACATCGAAAGGAAATTAAAAGGAGGCGGCTCTACCGCTTAAATCGGATATTCAAGGGAAAGAGGCTGAAGAGAGGCAGACATCTCATATTGCAAAACAGGTCTGTTCTGACACTTGCAATTAGACTTAGGGTGCATTGCGTCAGTGCAGCTGAAGGGCACAGGCCGGGCATTCAACAAAGAATAGCACGAGGTAAATCAATGTTGGTTTTTTTCTAATTACTTATGGACAAGGTCGGTCGGTGGTCTAGTGGTTAAGAGAATTGTCACCAACGCGAGAGGTCAGGGGTTCGAGTCCCACTCGGGGCAACGAATTTTTCCTTCTCGTATGTGGCACCGATCGTCGGGGGTTCTCTCCGGGTACTCCGGCTTCCTCCCCCTCTGCTTTGGAAATTTTCAGTCCACAAAATTTCAAAAATAAATGCAATTCTAAATTCCGAAACTTAAATAGCTGAGCTGACCCTTCGCACCACGTGATTGTAATGTGTTTATGTCCAGTATGTGAGAGAATGTGTGTGATTCACGTGAGCGTTCGTGTTGGGTTCAGTTCGCGGCGCTTTGAGCCGATTCAGTCATGAAATTGGGTAAAGCGCCTAAACAATACTCATTATTATTATATTTTATTATTATATGGAACAGATAGAAAACTACGAGGGCGTCAAAATCAAACGGAAATTGTATTCACAGGCTCTCTTGCTTTTCATTTAAAACGCCGTCTCCGCTGGAATGAACTTACTAAGTCAAGCAAGAGTGTTCATGACCATGGAGGCTTATAAAACCTCGATTTTCCACTACCAACACCTGGCGTTAAATTTCAAAGTAATAAACCCCAACCAGATGTGACCACGCCGGATACAAACACGCGCGATAAAGCACGCCACAATACGTTCAAAAACATTCTCTGCGCCTCCAGCCAGATAACCCACAACTGACAATAAAAGCTCCAGCAGGGAACCAAAGGAAACTTGGAGAACAACCTGGGACAATAGGCGCCACTGCTGACCAAAAGTCTGTCCCGGGGAGGCCATGCGGAGTGAGTGAATGAAGACCCGGTGGCGAAAACATGAAATGGTCGGGCATATTGAGCTTGTCATATAAAGACTGCCCACTGCTGTGTAGGGCAATAACACGGGAGGGGAGGGGCCGGTTCCTCCATCTGCTGGCAGGACACACGCCGTGCAGTTCAAAGGACCCAAACATCCCTTGACGTCCTGCTTGTCAACGCGAGTGTACGTGGAGCCTAGCGGGACGCTTGGGTTACCGACCACTAACAGCTTCCGGGGCATGTAGTAAGGACTACGCTAAATATAGTAACAATATGTTTGCCCCTTTCTAAATTTGTGTGCAGAGTAAAAAAAAAAAAAAAAAAAAAAAAGGGGGGGGGGGTGGGGGGCAATCTAGGGCTTTTTGTTAGCTTTGTAAGTAAGTTTCACTGATGCCAGGTAATAGTAAAATTAGGGGAAAATGAGCCTGGCTTGTGGACTATCTGTATTCATGCGCGGTTGGCACAAGATCCAGCAGACGACAGAGGAATGATTGGGTTATGGAGTCGCTCCTCATCTAGCAAAAAAAACAACAACGGAATACTGGAATTTGTTGAAATTCACACATGTACACATGAGTCTTCGGCTGCTGGATTTTTGTGGTTTATTGTTGTTGTTGTTGTGGGGAGCCGGGGTGGCCGAAGCGTTGGACTTCCAATGCTCGGGTCGGGAGTTCGAACCCCGGCTCGGGCCAAATATTGTGCTGGCTTTTTCATCGTTGCCCTATATGGCGTTTTCGTGAAATCTGCCTCTGTGTTGCGTAGCCTTCTCCTTCATCTGGCTGGCCTGCTGAGTCCAGTATTATGGCGGGGGGTCGCGATAGCCTGCCCCGGGGACTTAGCGTCGGACTCTCGATCTATCTAAAGGTTGACGGGTCGAATCCGACGTGTACGGCATCTATACGGATCTTCTTCTAGTGTCCCCTATCTTCGAAATGACGTTTTGGCAAAGGTTTGGTGTTTGTGGAGATGGTCTTTAGTGTGTCCACGGTCTTGGTGATTTCCAGTTACGGGGAATCGAAAATGGCCATTTTGACTCTGTCAGGATACAGATACCTTTATTGTCCATAACACGGAAATTTGTCTTTGGCTTCATCGACATGTAAACAAATAAACACTTGAGATCACACTAGGAGTGTTGGCTTATAAAATCTCTCTCTCTCTCTCTCTCTCTCTCTCTCTCTCTCTCTCTCTCCCCCTGCAGCTGCAGCAACACTGACGTTATTAAATCATATAAGAAATAAAAAAACACCAGTGATAGCCATAGGAAAATCAAACTAAACTGGCCTGAAGAGAAAGTAGACGTGCAATTCCTCAGCGATGCCTGAGCGGAAAAGTGACATGCACATTTTTTAAAACCCCTGTCACGTGCGTGCCATTGAATGGTCTGTTCATGGTAGTAATTGTTTCTAGATTGAAGCATTTTTAGGGGTGACTATGATGCCTGAGGCTAATACTGAGGGAATATATAGACGTCTTGAGGCCCTGTGTATTTGTGTCCTTCGCACTGTTCAACATGGCTTCGGATTTGTGCGAACTGCCTCTCTGGTCTAAAGAGAAAGTAGAAGTGCATTACTCCAGTTAGGCCAGAGCGGAAAAGTGACATGCACATTTTTTTTTAAACCCCTGTCAGGTGCGTGCCTTTGAATGGTCTGTTCATGGTAGTAATTGTTTCTAGATTGAAGCATTTTTAGGGGTGACTATGATGCCTGAGGCTAATAGGGAATATATAGACATCTTGAGACCCTGTGTATTTGTGGGGGAACCGGGGTGACAGAATGGTAGAGCGTTGGACCTAATTCTCGGGTCTTGAGTTCGTATCCCGGCTAAGGCCAAACATTTGTTCTGGCTTTTTCATCGTTGCCCCGTCTTTGATATCACCCGTATGTGCTGGAAAAGGACGTTAAACACCAAACACCATCCCACCCCTTCCTAATTGAAGCATTTTTAGGGGTGACTATGATGCCTGAGGCTAATGGGGAATATATAGACATCTTGAGGCCCTGTATATTTGTGTCCTTCGCCCTGTTCAACATGGCTTCTCCCCCAAGATTTTCAACACTTCGAGGGGCAAACTGTACCACACTAGTAAGAAGTGCGAGCTAAAAGAGCGTGGCAAACGCTGTAAGGAAAGTGTCACATTCCTACACACGGCAGTAACTGGCGGCAGTTTCCTGACAACCTCACACCGACAGAGATAACCCCTAGCACAGCATAGCGCCCTTTGGCCACAATACAATTTTAAGCCTTTTGTCCAAAGCCCAGTTGAAGGTCCGGTTCAGGCAATAGTACAGAGGTGACGCATGTGAAAGGGCTCTGTGTTTTCATGTATACTGTGTAGTCTGTATTCGAACACGCGGTGACAAGTAGATAAGAGAAATGTGCTAGGTCGGTTTATGTTGGAGGCGGTGAAATGCACTGTGAGGGATTTTCATACTGATCACTTCGGTCTTGTTGTTTGTTGAAGAACGCTTCTTTCGTAAACTTCTTCTCGTTGTTTGGTTGGTTGGTTGGTTGGTTGGTTTGTGTTGTTTTTGTTTTGTTTTGTTTTCTTGTTTTTTGTTTATGTGTTTGTTGCATTTTTTGCGGGGGGGGGGGGGAGGAAGTGAGGGGGGGAATTTAATATATCCGTTGCTGGAGTGCATAGAGAGTCTCGGAATGGATGGGGCCTAGGAGGTTGGCGGGGGAGGACGGAGGGGGGGGGGGGGGTCGAATCATGGGGAAAGAGAGGGGGAGGAGGAGGGAGGGTGAGGGGGGATGGAGACTGATTGCTGTGCACATCTCTCTCTCTCTCTCTCTCTCTCTCTCTCTCTCTGGGAATCCGGTAGAGCCTTGGACGGTTCAACGCTCGGGTCGTTAGTTCGAATCCAGGCAGGGGCCAAATATTTGTGCTGGCCTTTTTCTCGTTGCACCGTCCTCGATTTCACCCTTGTGGTGGAAAAGGAAGTCAAACCCTCAGTTAACACACACACACACACACACACACACACACACACACACACACACACACACACACACACTCTCTCTCTCTCTCTCTCTCTCTCTCTGGGGATCTACCATTTTCTACCATCATTACCGCATACTTTTTTTCTCATATTGTTCTCCCCACTGTATATGAATCAGGATGTCGATTAATTTGTTTTTAATTCTGTGTGTGTGTGTGTGTGTGTGTGTGTGTGTGTGTGTGTGTGTGTGTGTGTGTGTGTGTTGTGTGTGTGCGTGAGCATGTCGGCACATTTAATTTTTTTGTTTTTTTCGCCTTCTTTTTCTTTTCCGTAGTCGTAGCTTTAGTTGTAGTACTTCAGTACTGAGTTCATAGGCGGCAACGGCAGATACGTAAAATGACTATGTGGACAACAATGTCAATATCTTTACCGTTGAGAAATAAAGCTCCACTGATTCATTGATTCTCTCTCTCTCTCTCTCTCTCTCTCTCTCTCTCTCTCTCTCTCTCTCTCTCTCTCCAGAACCCTAAATATTTTGCCTGCAACTGACGAAAGTATTGTCACACCACTTAAACCACGACGTACGGCATTGCCCTTCGGGTCATGCGCGGCTTTGGATTGCCAACGATGTATCTGCAAATTTATGTCTCTCTCGCATGATTCTAATGCTACCCAGACTTGAAGTGAGCACCAATTGTTCCGAGGGACATGACCATTCGCAACGTGACAAATCACCTTATCGTTTTTCACCTGAACAAGAGGAACACCGCCTTATCTCTCTCCACACGGGGCCAGACACTTCAAAAGGGTCTCTGTGGCAATGCTCTCTCGCGGAAATAATTGAGTGGGAAAACAACTTTATCACAAAACGTGTACGCGTAAATCAGGCAAGGGGTTAATTAAAGAGGCCACCGAAGGAGCGGAGTGGTGTAGATTGTCTTGGAGTGTCTGGAGGTGAAGACAGTTACTCCCTACAGGAATTGACTTGTATTATACTAGTGGTAGACGTACACTCAGTCTTGAACCAAGGGCGTCTGGGGCAGTTCAGTCACTGGCAAATTTGCGTTGCTAAAGTAGTGTAGAGCGAGGTGGATGTGAAACTCTAGCGGTAATCAGATTTGTGCTGACTTCCATACTGTTGCCTTCTTTTCAATTTTCTTTCTTTTTCGAGTATTACCAACGGAAAATTTGAAAATGGTTTTTGCATGCCTGTAAACTAAACGATCGTTATCAGTCGTTCCTTTCCGTAGCTGTGTGCACGAGACCTTTTCAACTTGTACCGGCTTGCATAAAGTTTGTCCACGAGATACCGGGAACCGTTGCGGTAAAACTGAAATGAAATGCAACCATTCTGGCATATTCTCTGAAAAATGAACAGTGCCGTTTACACTGAAGAGTTGTAGTGCCGCGGAAAAAAACATCCACTGCATATTCGGAACGGGAAAAATCATTTGTTTGTTTGTTTGTTTGTTTGTTTGTGACAACGTCTGGGCACGGCTTTATCCCTGTAGGTAAAGGTAAGAGTTTGCTCGTTCCATACTACGCTAAAAAAAAAATGTATATTATAGTATACAGCAGCCGGGATATGTCCAGATATATAGAATGGCTGTCCTGTTTTCCGCCACCCTAACCGTTATGGTCGGTCGGCTTCAATCATTGAGATCCTGAAACGGGGACACTACACACTAAGTAGTTAACTCAGTTACAAAAAACTTACAAAGACAACGACCGCCGGCCTTACAAAGGTGGTCACCTTCAAGTACACAGCTGACTGATCTGCATATAGCTGGTGTGGACAACGACTGACTAGTTTCTACGGCCTTTGACACAGTCTTTCTAAAAGCAACGAGAGAGACTGCCCTGGTCAGGTGGTGTGGCAGGTTTAACTGTATCACTTTGTTTTGACTACATCAGGTACCGAAAGCAGGTTAGGCTGACCAGCCACTGTTGTTAACAACCTTCAAACGAGGTGCATACGGGCTTGTGTCTTTCTCGCGATTAGACTGAGACCTCTAAGGCCAGATCAGTGGTGGAAGAGCCTAAGTGCTTACCAAATCCATGGTGCTTCTGGCCTTCAACCAAAGATAATGGTGGCAGACCTGGTTACTGCCATGTGTTGAACGGAGAAAGATCTGCACTGTGTTGAACTGGGCTTTGTTCTCACGTTCTCGTCGTGTTTAACCACAGTAGTGGCAGCCGTTCGCCTGCCGGCTTTCAGGTGGTCGATGTCATCTGTCTCCGGCAATTTTTTTTTTTTTTTTTTGTTTGGCTGAACAAACTTGCACGTCAGTTGAATTAAGATTTGAACTTGAACCTACTGACAACAACTGAAGCACGTGTATGGCCTTGACTGATTTGTTATTTGAAAGTTTCTGGCACTAAAGCGTTTTCCACCTTGAAACGCAAACAGCGCCCACTAAGTACAGCAGACCAAGTAGATTTGTCAGTTACTAGTTTTCGTCTCAACATCTTTTGAATTTTTTTGAAGATGACATATACATATGAACGACAGGCTACCGCGAGTGAGCAGCATCAAAACTAAAGACAATATTAACTGAAGCCGTTCTGTTTCAGTTTCAGTAACTGTAGTTTTGACTTACTGCCAAATTTAAAATCCTTGAAAGCTGTCTTTGCTTACTGGAATATCAAAATATGAGTGCAAACTGAACTTGTACTTTATTTTACGTCTAGTTTGATTCACTGCGTTGCATTGGGTATTTGGTTGGGGGGTTTTTTTGTTGTTGTTTTTTGTTGTTGTTTTTTTTTTGTTTTGTTTGGTTTTGTTGTTTGTTTTTGTTTGGGTTTTGTTTTTTGGGTTTGTTTTTTTTTTTTTGTTATTGTTGTTGTTTGTTTGCTTTTTTGTTTGTTTGTTTGGATTTTTGTTGGGTTTTTTTTTTGTTTGTTTGTTTGTTTGTTGTTGTTTTTTTTGTTTGTTTTTTTTTGGGGGGGGGGTCACCTACTGTAACTTTTATAAAATGAAGATATTACCAACTTAGTTTAAACAAGAACATGAAGCTGAAAACATCTACTCACGCCGGAATCACAACCGAGTCGGCATTTGGTCTCCAGGGTCTGCCTCACCATACCTGACACGTGTATGGGACTGTTCCACCTTCTTGACCTTTCGGCCATTACCAGACCACTATCAGACCCCATGCCCAGCACCAGACCCTCCGGAGAGTGTGCTGCACGTAAAGATGAAAGCAGCCGGCCGACCGTTGTAGCTCGGCTGCGTCCATCACTACGGACAAAGGCCTCGAGAGAATTGTGACTGCGGTCTTTTATCAGCAAATTCCGAAACACTAGCACCCTACTGAGGTGACCCACGGGAGCTGAGGCACTAGAGAGCGTGCATACATGTTCTCTGATACACCGATATCCTCCCTGCTCGTCAGAACTATCAGTTGTGTAGTGAGATCAAGTCCTTTAGTTATCAAGCAATCAAGTTAGGGGCAGGGCAGAATTCCAAGAACATGCATTGTATTCTACTGTCTACGACGTAAGCGCAATGGATTTGAAAGGCGGCTTAGGCCCTTTATCCTAGATGGCGGAAATATTGTGTTATCTCAATGTTGTTCTCCTGTTCGGGTCTGTATGTAATCTGTTATGATGACTGAAACAGCAGGCCGTTGCCAGACACGATTCAGTCGGATGCTGACTTCACGAAGATAATAGTTGCACTCGTGGGTAAAGATAAGCGAGAAATGAGATGCGTTTTCCCTTCTTGTGTCAGTGTCCGGCTGCTCCGGTCACAGTTAACCCCTTGACTATTAGCAGAACTGGATAACGAAGTTAGGCCGCGGACTGCGACCAAAGCCATGTCACATTGTCAGCGAGACAAATTCAGTGGATAATGGAATCGGCCCTTTAGGCACAGCACTGCAAACTCGACGTCACTAGGGGAGCCGCCATATTAGGATCGTCGGGATTATGTACAGGTGTCAGTGCAAAATGAGCATCGTCATAGACCTTATGACGTCAGAAAGCCGGCCCCCACTGACAGCGGACAAGCAACTGCTCCGACAAAAGTCCTTGCTCAGTGACTGACTGGTCGGTTCTGTGGCTTTAGATTACAAATTAAGCTCAGCGTTTTCTTGACTTCGCTACAGCTGCATGTTAGTCGACCAACTTTACAACTGACCCCCCTGTGTGTTCCAGCGCTGTCCAAATCGTTTTGTAAATGCGTCTGTGTGGTTCGCCAAACGTGATTATCAAGGAAATCCTAGGCGTTGTCCTTTCCCAGCAAATCGCCGTAAATCCGGACTGATCCACCCAGTAATCTCAACGTGTCCATGTCAGTGAAAATGGAATGTTCGTGGTCCGAAGTGCGACGCAGACTGGATTATCAAACATGAGTAAAGTTGTATACTGATAGCAAAGATCTTGGAAACATAAATCTGATTCCAAGGTCTTTGCTGATAGCGTCAGTGTTAGGGCTGATATTCACTGGCAGTTGTGCATAAAACTAAAACAAGCATAAACCTGCACAAAGTTAAAATGGTTTATTAAATGGTGACAAGAAGAGACAAGACAATGCATACTTTCTAACTGGCAGCCAGTCATCACCACAGCCCGCATCAGGCTGTTTCATTGTGACCTCCCCACCACCACCCCTCTCTATCCCCCCCCCCCCCATGTACGTCACGGTAGCCGGAATGTGTGTAGTTAGGTATGTTTTGCGAGTGTATTAAATTTTGTAGGTGTGTAGTATCCATGTATGTTCAGGTTTATTTCTTTGTTGTGTGTGTGTGTGTGTGTGTGTGTGTGTGTGTGTGTGTGTGTGTGTGTGTGTGTGTGTGTGTGTTTTACTTATTTAGTATTTGCTTTTTTTTCTTCTTTTCTTTTCTTAGTAGATATTTCGTACATCTACAGCTAACAGTTTCGTTAGGAGTTTCATAAGTCAACGTTATCTTTTTAAATACAATACACTACTGCTTAGCTAAACATGGCATTACTACTTGTGTTCACCTGCACTACCCAGTAACACTAACACCACAGTGGGCAGGTGTGAATAGGAAGAGACCCGCCTAATGGGACGAAAGACTGATGATGGTCTTACACGATCCGCTTGTCAGCACACAAATTCCGGTGTCGAATCTCGTGGGAGGTTCTGCTGCGGACACTAAATACCTGTAGCGATCCCACGGGGAAACGGGGAAGCCCTGCTATACACAGCACCTGGGTGTAGAGGATGATGGACTGACTGATGCTGGAACTTCGGTCTCGACAGCGGATGACTTATTGGCTGAAATGGGGCAAGATTGAGCGGAAGAACGCCGGCTGCCGCTGGGGGGGGGGGGGGGGGAGGGCCTAGCCGGTTATAAGATGCATGGCAACTAAGTTGTTTTGTTTTTGTTTTCTTGTGGGGTTTTTTGGTTGTTGTTTTGTTGTTGTTGTTGTTGTTTTGGGGTTCTGTTTTGTTTTTGTTTTGTTCGCTTGTTTTTGTTTGTTTGGGGGGGGGGGTTGTTTTGTTGTTGTTGTTTTGTTGTTGTTACTGTAACTCATTCAAAAAAATTCAGGACCAGGCCAGTTCCAAAACTGATGGAACAGGGAAGTGTGTATAGCTGACAGGGAAAGTACCGCATCAGTACAATGATACTAGCGCATTCCCATCCCCCACTCCCATCCCCTGCACCTTAGTTATGTACTGAAAGTCCAAAATACCGCGTGTGCTGGTACTGCAGACTTACTGACGCCGTTGCTTGGTAAACTGAAACTGCAAAAAATGTTCAGTCAAATCTGAACATGGTCAGTCAGAACTCTGCTACTTCTGCTCAAGTTCGCCATCAGCGATTGCTAATGTAAACGTGATGGTTTCCGGTCAGTGTCTTGCGCCTACAACTGACCAAACTGAGACACTGCATTATGATACTAGTAATACATCATCTTTGCTACAACCCTGTCGATCGTGTGTGTGTGTGTGTGTGTGTGTGTGTGTGTGTGTGTGTGTGTGTGTGTGTGTGTGTGTGTGTTGAAAATAAACCCTGGGCGCACATGTACTGGACCTAGATGCACTACGGCCTTGTAAGCCAACAATGTAAGGATCATTTGTATGCCTCCCGTAGCGCCAGGGAGGGGACTGAGTGACGGGTCAAATGGCGCAGAAAGACTATGGTGTTGGGGCTGCGAATTAGCGTGTCCACTAAACGACCCAGAAACAAAACAGAACTATCTCTACCTTGTCCGCTGTCAACACCCAGTACCAGTACCAGTGCAGCCGGAAGAGCTGCCGGGAGTGATAGTCCAAGATGGGGATGTAGAAAAACCGCTGTAGTCAGTGCGTGCGTGTGCGCGTCACTCAGTGTAGTCAGTGTGTGTGTGTGTGTGTGTGTGTGTGTGTGTGTGTGTGTGTGTGTGTGTGTGTGTGTGTGTGTGTGTGCGCGCGCGCGGCGCGCGCGCGTGTGTCTGCGTGTGTGTTCGAGCTTTGTTTTCTTGATCTGTTTTGTTGTTGTTTTGGCACCGTCATCTGTCAAAGTAACTAAGAAAGTTTGAGAAGTTAACATTTTATCTGACACCGTGAGACTGACGAAGCTGTTGATCTGTTGATAAAGTTTTGAACTTGCCGTTTCTAATTACGAATACACAAAATATTCATGTTCATTCATAAATCAAAACAGCCATCATGATGGATAAAAAAAAAAATGTCATACGGTTGCGCGCGACCGCGCGCGCCGCACACACACACACACACACACACACACACACACACACACAGATAGGGAAGAAAGGAAGGAAGAGGACAAAGGAAGCACCATCTGAATTCCCGGGTTATCACAGGACCCAGTTTAACTAAAGATTAGCTAGCGGGGAAAAAATAAAAACCGTTTGACTGTGTGGCACCATTGTCAAAATTACAAGGCCAAGCCGAACAAACATGTGCAGTCATGACCACGCTAAAATGGAGCAGGAATACGCAGACGTCATAAGGGAAAAATTATGGCTAGCCTGCACGGCTGCAATTCCAGACAATAAGACAATGTTACGTTCCATGCTCCGTCAAGGTTTAGCACTGAGATCATGAGCTGATAAGGCTTAACTCTTTGACGACGAAGCACAATTTCTAACACGCGATTTCCTATAGGAAATCGCGTGTTCAGTTAGAAATTGTGCTTCGTCGTCGAAGAGTTAAACCATGGTTTGAAAAATGGACTGTGTGCCGGTATGCGTGCGTGCGTACGTGTCTGCCACGGAGTCAGTGAGGGGAGGCGAAGGGTCCAAAGAGCGAAAGGAAAAACCGGAAAACACATTCACCATTTTATTTCATACAACACATAACATGCCTTTCAAAATTTGGACTGCGCTCAGCACATAAAATTTAAAAAATAAATGAAATTCTAAACTAAGTTCCGAAACTTAAATAACTGAGCATTACCCTTCGCACCACGTGATTGTAATTATGTATTGATTCAGGAAACAGGCAGTCAAATCAGCACTTGAATCATAAAAAACGAATATTTGTTCCTACAGAATCCAATGGACACAATCACCATGACTCTGGCTCAGTCAGTTAAACGAAAAAAACAACAACAAAACTACGTGAAGAAGGCACAGTTTGTGTGTGTGTGTGTGTGTGTGTGTGTGTGTGTGTGTGTGTGTGTGTGTGTGTGTGTGTGCGTGCGTGCGTGCGTGCGTGCGTGCGTGCGTGCGTGCGTATTTACAAAAGTGCGTTTAAAAAAAACAAATCACCACGATCATGTCCCTTATCACCTTTCGGCCCATCTGGTATAAGGGCAACAACTCATACTGCGGTCCTGCAGCTAAACTACATCACTCCTTTGTGACTTTCACCCCCTTGTTCGCATTCTCCAGTGCCCTGTTTGATCTAACTGTAATCGGTATTCAGCAAAAACATGCTAACCATAAATTATCAGTGCAACATTTTACATACAGAAATGCTGATAAACTCACAAATGATAATGCATCTTTTCCAACTGATGACCTGTTCTAAGTAACAAAACACTAACAGAAAAAAACTAATAAAACACAGAAAAAGTCCAATAATGTAACTTCTAGGATTATCTTTAGCAGGTAAGTACAAACTGTGACCCCCCCCCCCCCCCCCCCCGTCCACCCACCCACCCCCAACCCCGCACCCCCCCCCCCCCCCAAAAAAAAACAAGACCATGGCTTTGCCCCCCCCCTCTTGCCATAGTCACATGATTTTCCAAGGGGAGGGGGGGGCAAAAGATGCTCTCCCCCCCCCCCTGCTTGGGTACAGGGGAGGGGCAGCCCCCCCCCCCCCCCCCCCGGTTCCGGCGCCCCTGCTGACTGTCTGATGACATTTACATACGAATATTTTTGCATGTATTCTTGTAGGGAGTGTGTGTGTGTGTGTGTGTGTGTGTGTGTGTGTGTGTGTGTGTGTGTGTGTTGGGGGTGGGGGGTGGGTGGTGGGGGGTGGGGGGCGATTGTAACATGGCTACAAGAAAATACAAATTTCACATACATGCATCACTGGTGACCATGTGTGGTCTGTTCAAAGTTTTGGCTGCAGCAACACACCACTGAAACTAGTCAACCACCCACCATCGTATCTGTTGTCACCTTCAAACGTTTTAAGCCATACTTTTTGGCCAGCACTGACTTCCACTGCAGCATGCATAGAGGCGCTGGTATGATTGAGTGAGTTTAAATATGCAATATTCTCATCTTCTAACATTAAAAATAATCTTGCATGTTTCCCCTCCATCCATGGTGTTGTGGTAGCAATAAACAGGTAAGTACCTGTGACAGGAGCAGAGAAGATGCCAGTCTCACCATCATAACCGTTACCAATGTTTGACAGAACAGTTTTACAGACAAGGGCCTGATGTCCTTCTGTTGTCAAATGGTTGCTAAGTCTAGCAAAAAAGGCAACAGATTTTGCTGATTTTGCTGTAGAAAGTAAAGAAAACAGTGACTTTAATTGAGAATCAATACAAAGGTTCATGAGGTGATTCTGAACTATTTTTCTCATATAGTCAGTGATCACAAGTGTATTTCAGCATTTTATTTTGATAATTTCTTGTATTTCTTTTTACAGAACCAGAGACATATTTTGCTGGGACTGATACCATCATCGTAGCAGCCTGCCGTTTCAATAATACGCGCAGTTTCAATCTGCGGCAGCATTCATTTGGTCACACAGATATCTAAGTACAGACTCAGTATCATACATCTTTGTGACATATGCCAGAAACTAAGAAAATATTAGTTAAAAAAAAAGAACGGGAAATAAGATTATACTTACTGAGGCGATTCTCAAAGCCAGTCATCTTTGCACTCTGAGTCTGATGTGATTTCTGCAAAGATGTCAGCTGCTGCTGCAGGGAGGTGATCTTCTCCCCAGTAGATGTCAGATCCTTACCCACTTTTTCTGCTTGTGTTTTGGCATCAGTAACCTCTTCCTTCAGACCATCAGTATCACTTCTCAAAGCAGTTTGTTCTGAGCAAGTCTTTGTCAACTCTACCTGAACTGAAGCAACATCCTGACAACATTTGGTTTGCTCTGCTGCTTGCCTGGCCTGGTCTCCTGCCAGTTTTGTATTTTCTTTTTGAATAGAGCTTGTGTCCTGCTGAAGCTTGGAGACGCTAGCAGTGACTGATGTCAAGTCCTGGTGAAGTTTGGTGTTCTCTGACTGCAGTGCAGCCGTCTCTTGACAAAGCAGCATGTTCTTGTCACCGACGTGGGTGATATCTTGCCGAAGTTTTAAGTTTTCTGTCTGCAGTGATACAACGCTCTGGCGAAGACTGCTGGTTTCCTTTTGTAGTTTAGTGAAATCGCAGCAGAGCTTGTCATGCTTTTCATTTACAGAATTCAAGTCCCTGCTGAACACCATGTTCGTGGACTGTAGTGCATTGACTTTACATGTCAGATCATCAAGCCTTGACAACAGCTTCTGTTGAACATCTTGTGCAGTCCCCTGCAGATCGGAAGCAGCATGGTGGGCAGCACCTGAATTCGAGGCAATAGAAGTTTCAGAGCTTGTACTGGTTTCTTGAGCCTCTCTTGTTTCGTCTCCACAAAGTACAACCCTACCCATGTAGGCCTGAACAGAGGGGGTACAGTTGTCATTCTTTTGGAAGTCAAAGATGACCTCCCCCTGGCACTTTTCCACTGCATCAGAAGTATACAGTGCATATCTCTCAAGGTCTGAACTGTTTAGTACAGCTGACTGTGCCTCCGTGTTCCACGCACAGCTCGGCCCTGAGTGGTCAGCTTGTGACAACAGTTGGGACAGGTTTGTTTGGACGCTCCCTGTAGCTGTCCTATCTGCATCCAGTTTTTCTTTCAGCGTTTGCGATGCATCCCTCAAACTCCTAAAACACTCATCCCGAGCGTCAGCGATGATACCAAGCACTGTGGCGTACCGTACATTGATGTCATGTTCCACAGCCTTTCTCTGCTTCTCAACTTCTTTCTCTTTGGCAGCGATTCCACCCAGCACATCGTCTAGGACTCTGACTTGGTCCTTGACCTTCTGAAGCACATCAACTTGACCCTCATTCTCTTTACTGGGCGATGTCAGGCTTGTTCTGCGGCAGCGCTTGTCATGACCACGGTGACACTGGACACACAGCATCCTCTTGCATTTTGTGCAGTGGTAGTTTGCCATATTCCCCTTGTCACAAAGGTCGCAGAGCAGAGGCTGAACATGGTCCTGGTCAGGTTCATCATCAAGATAAAAGTTGGTCTGTAAGTGTAACAGACACATTGTATTTATAGTCAAAAGTGTAATAACAACAGAGGGTGTACAAGATTACCGAGTTCTTGTTAGTCAAATTGTGTACAATATGCATGTGTCTGTCCACTCACCTGAAACTCAGACACGCCACCAGGAGGCACTGGGATGTCCTTGCGACAACTGGGACAGGTAACTATTACTTGAGACCCTTGTCCAAAACTTGCATCACCGGCCGCTTCATCTGACACCTATCAACGTTCAAACCACACAGGAATGCCTATCAGTGGTGTGAAAAGCCATAATCTAACATTCCGGCTGATAAATGGCAGAAGCATAATTTCTAACCCGATTGACGAAACACCTTTTTTTTTTCTTTTTTTTTTGGGGGGGGGGGGTCATGTACTAGCAAATAGGCTGGGCTGAAAACACCTAGGAAAGACAATAGGTCAGTTGTGAACATTCAGTTTGGGTACATACCGCCGTTCTGTCTTGCCGTTTGGCTAGCTCTGTGAGACAGGGGAGGCAGAAGGTGTGGAAACACGGCAGTAGCTTAGGTTGACGTCCCTTGTAAGGCTCGAGACACACGCTGCATGTTGAACGACTGTCAACACACGAACGATCAAAGCCACCCGTCGCCATTTTGACAGATCAGGTGGTCGAAACGGTGGCATTTGATTTGCTCAGTCCTGATCACATGACGAAGTTACGTCATGCTGATCTACTTTCGTTTCCAGAAAGGTACTTTCGTTTCCGGCATTGCTGAACACTTTGCTCTCCGGCGAATAAGTAAATGAGGATGATAAAATTTTAATTAGCATGCCGGCTTGCTTACCCGACAAAAGCACTCGTGGCCTATCGAAAACTACGGTACAGACCAGCAGGCCAGTTCTCTTCTTCCTATGTATACCAAGATCAACCGGCGCTGAGATCATACTGGACCGCCTCCGGCGGAATGTCACAGATGAATTGAAGTGCATGTCAGTATCCCACCGCCACTGAGACTGATCAGTTCCAGACCACAGGGGATTTGAACCGGCCAGGCAGCTCGATCCCAGGATCCGAAGTCGGATGCCTTAATAATATATAACCACTACTAAAACCAACCAAATCCCATGTCAAAGCCGGTACTGACCAGGCAAAAGTAAAATGCTACTAACCGGCGAACATAATTTAGAAACAGTAAATGATAAATAATTAAATCACAATTAATTAACCCAATCAACTATTTATTCATTCACTCAGTCAGTATTGATATAGTATCCCACCCGGCCCGGCACTGCCCGCCACCATCATCGATGATCAGTACTGAATCCTGTACTGACGTATATAATTATATACATGCAGTGACTGGATCCGCCGGCCAGTCGCCGGCTCCGAACGCGTGACAACTGAGACTTCGGGTCAACTTGAACTTAAAATGCCGGTCTGTCGGCCGGTGTGCCGTCAGTGGTCGCGCTCACTGAATGGAAGTTGGCGGTACTAATTGTATCAGTAACGGTTGTTGTTGTTGCGGTTCGGCGATCCTGGGCTGAACTTGACACTCCCAGGCCGGGTCACCTCTCCCCAGGCCCTTCACATCAAGTTATAAGAGGATCCCGCCGTGTCCAAGTGTGAGTGATTATAATGACTGACTGACTGAGTAGCATCCGTCAGCAGAAACATACAATGTCTATGTCTCGACCGTCAGTTCAGCTAACAATACACAGATTGTTGCCGGTGTGTTAGCGGAAAGATCGCCAGCGCACTTTTCCGCCGGGTCGCATCAAGTTCTTAGCAGTGGACAGATCGGCTCCTGTCTCAGTGTGCCGTGCGTAATATCTGTGTGCGTAGGTCGGTATAAGCGCCTGTGGCCGGCTATGAAGTGAAGACGCGGCTTTTTCTCAGCCGGTTCACGGGTGTAGTAGGCCTACAGCACTGAATTAATAAATAACCATCTCCCAACAGACTGAGCTGTCTGGCTCAGTCTGGCTCTTGTTGGTGTGCAGATTGCCGCAAAGTATATCAGAGAAAGACTGAAAGTGAAACACCCGCATTCCCTGCCTTACCAGCAAAGTCAACGTGTGGGAGGTTTCAGCGGTGCAAATTTCACTACGGTCAAGGTCACCAGTACATGGACAGTGCAGCAGCAGAGGAGGCGCGCAGGCTTGGGTGCACGAGTACTGGAAACACACGTACAGGACACGGACTGTTAAGCGGGTGTGCGTGGTGAAGTGAACAAGGTGTTTGTGGCGTCGCTTCGCGGGTGAAATTTTCAGTCATGGCAGCCGTTACTCTAGAGGACATCGTCTTCACAAGCATCGTAACACTTCTTGCGGGGATTCAGCTGAGTGAGTACGATCATTATTCGGCGCCGAATCGTTCGTCGAACATCGCAGCTCAGGCAAGATGACGCTTGGGTCACTATCTTGTTCTGCACCTGACCTCATTTGATTGTCGGGGTGTGTTTCGTAATGCCGGTTTACTTGCAGTGGGACCTTGTGCACACCTGTCTAGAAGTGCATTTACTTATTCGATCTTCCTTTAATATTTTAATGGATTGAACGTTTTGGAAAAAAAAAGAAGTTTTTGTGTTATTGCCGGTTTTGTTGGGGGAGGGGGGTGTAGGGATGTGTACTTTGAGGTAGGTGCACATGCACTGAAACTACTACAGCTTGTGTATGACAATGCACAAATGGAGTTCTTTCAAGTACGTTCATTTCAAGAAAACAATCTTTGAAATTACAGATTTTCCAGTCCAACGTATAAGTGAAAGGTGGACCAGAGTCCTGAATACGCATGAGTTCAGTAACTTCACATTACTTCAGTGACCCAGTGAATTACTGTACATATATCAACAACACTACATATTACTCGCATCTGTACAGAGGCTAGGGTTGGGCGAGCACCTTCATGCGATACATCTCTGGGTGCGCCTTGTGGAGGAGCTCTACTCTAAGAGCAATATATATAACAACTGAAACAATCAGTACGAGTTTTGTAGTTTTTGTCAGTATTAAAACCACAATACATGACAGTAAATTTTTGTATCATTCGCAGTTTGCATGCAACACTAAAGGGGGAGCCGGAATAGCTGAATGGTAGAGCGTTGGACTCTCAATTTAATGCTCGGGTTGTGAGTTCGAATCCCGGCTGGGGCCAGATATTTGTTCTGGCCTTTTTCTTGTTGCCCCGTCTTTGATATCACCCTTACGTGGTGGAAAAGGACATTAAACACCCAAACACCCACACACCCACCCACCCACAACACAAGAATTCATGTGCACAGTTGTATTGTAACTATATGTTATCAGCCTTGCTGAAGTCAACAAAACCAATTCTGAGAGTTCTGTGTTTCAGCGCGATTTGCTCGCAAGGTGGGGAAATCAAGAATGAAGCACAAGGTCGACTACCCAAAGATGATTGGTGATGAGAACTTTGAGAGAGTTTTGCGCGCTCAGTAAGTGCATATTTTGTGGGGTTCGAACTTAAATAAAAATGAATCTCTTGAGTATACTAACATTACTTAAAATTGTTAATCAGCCTTATGGTTTGCAATCCCTATATGGGTTGAGGTAAAGGTGTCAAAATAAAAATTGAATAATTTTAGTAAAATCTGAAGCAAATGGAGCTTTTGATTTGGGAGACTTACTTACTTACTTAGGCCCTTGGCTCCACGTGGAGCATAGGCCATCGACAACCCTTCGCCATCGCACTCTGTTCTGGGCTAGTTTTGCCACTCCAGTCCAGTTGGTACCCTGCTTACATAGCTCTGCCTCAGTGTCCCGCCTCCAGCTGTTGCGAGGCCGGCCTCTCTTCCTTTTCCCCTGCGGGTTCCATGTCAGGGCTTGGCGTGTGGTGCTGGATGCTGGCTTCCTGAGGGTGTGTCCAATCCAGCCCCACTTCCTCCGCAGGATCTGCTTGGCCACTGGTTCCTGCCCCGCTCGCTCCCACAGCTCTTCATTCCGGATCTTCTCTGGCCATCGGATGTTGAAGATGCGCCTCAGACAGGTGTTGAGAAATGTCTGGATCTTCTGCTGCATCGTCTTCGTTGTCCTCCATGTTTCGCATCCGTAGAGCAGAACTGACTTCACGTTGGAGTTGAAGATGCGTAGTTTGGTTCTTATGCTGACAACTTTGGATGCCCAGACGTTCTTCAGCATGACCATTGCTGCCCTTGCCTTGCCGATTCTGGCTGTGACGTCTCGGTCTGTGCCTCCCTGTCCATCAACCACACTCCCCAGGTAAACAAAAGACTCCACCTCCCTGATGGGCTCTCCACCGACTGTGACTGGTGTGTTGGCAGTGGTGTTGATCTTCATCAGCTCGGTTTTCTTCCTGTTGATCTTGAGCCCTGTTCCGGCTGATGTGGCTTCCAGGCGCGTAGTCTTGTCCTGCATCTGGCTGTGGCTGTGAGACAGGAGCGCCAGGTCGTCCGCGAAGTCGAGGTCATCCAGCTGCGTCCAGAGTGTCCACTGTATCCCGTTTTTCCTGCCTGCTGTAGTGGTCTTCATGATCCAGTCGATGACCAGGAGGAAGAGAAACGGGGACAACAGGCATCCCTGGCGGACTCCGGTCTTCACCTCGAAGCTTTCTGACAACTGGCCAGCATGGGCAATCCTGCAGCTCATGTCTTGGTAGGTGCACTGGATCAGGGAGATGATCTTCCCGGGAACTCCATAGTGCCTTAGCAGCTTCCACAGTGCCTCTCTGTCTACACTGTCAAAAGCCTTCTCGTAGTCTATGAAGTTGATGTAGAGAGGGGAGTTCCACTCCAGTGACTGCTCCACAATGATGCGTAGGCTGGCAATCTGGTCAGCGCAGGACCTGTTCCTGCGAAAGCCCGCCTGCTGGTCTCGGAGCATGGGGTCGACTGCCTCCCTCATCCTCTCCAGTAGAATTCTGTTGAGAACCTTGCCTGGCACTGACAGGAGCATGATCCCTCGGTAGTTGCTGCAGTCCCTGAGGTCCCCTTTCTTTGGCAGCTTGATGACGATCCCTTCTTTCCACTGGGCTGGCACCTCTTCCTTCTCCCAGATCTTGCTGAATAGGCTGTGCAGCATGTTGACGGCTGTCTCTGTGTCTGCTTTGATGGCTTCTGCTGGTATCTCGTCCGGCCCTGCAGCTTTCCCATTTCTCAGTGTCATGATGGCTTTCCTGATCTCCGCCTTAGAGGGCTTGTCGCAGTTGATGGGTAGTTCTGTCTCTGCTGGTGGGATGTCTGGTGGTGTTTCAGGGATGGGGCGATTTAACAGCTCCCTGAAGTGTTCTGCCCATCGCTTCAGCTGTTCCTCAGTTGTTGTCAGTGGGTGCCCGTTCTTGTCCTTCACTGGTTTGTCTGTCTGCTGAAATTTGCCCGCGAGCTTCTTGGTCACCTGGTACAGGTCTTTTAGATTCCCTTGTCGGGCTGCTTCCTCTGCTTGACTGGCCAGGTTGTCGATGTAGTCCCTCTTGTCCTTCCTGGTGCTCCTCTTCACTTCTCTGTCAGCTGCTGTGTATTCCTCTTGTGCCTTTGCCTTAGCTCTTCTTGTTCGGCTTGTGTTCAGTGCAGTTTTCTTCTCTTTCCTAACTTCCAGCTTCTGGATGGTATCAGCAGAGATCCATTCCTTATGTTGGGTCTTTCTCTTGCCAAGGACCTCTTCGCATGTGTCGTGCCAAAGTTTCTTGCTGTGTTCCCAGTGTGTCTCGATGTCCATTTCACTGTCTTCTATCAGGTCTTGCAGTGGCCGGAACCTGTTGGAAAGGCTGATCCGGAATGCTGCTTGTGTGTCTGTGTTCCTGAGAAGTCCAACGTTGTACCTGGTCCGTGTGCTGTTGGCGTTGGTGTGCCTCTTAAGCCGAAGTCTCAATGTTGTTGCAAGAAGGTGGTGGTCTGATGATACATCGGCACCCCTCATCACGCGCACATCCCGCCACGATCTCCTGAACTTCCGGCTGATGCAGATGTGATCAATCTGGTTCTCCGTGACATGGTCTGGCGATCTCCATGTGGCCTTGTGGATGCGCTTGTGTGGGAAGATGCTGCCTCCTATCACTAGCTGGTTCAGGGCACAAAAGTTTGCAAAGCGCTCGCCATTTTCGTTCATCTGTCCCAGTCCGTGTGTTCCCATGGTGTCCTCGTAGCCTGTGTTGTCTGATCCAATCTTGGCGTTGAAGTCTCCCATCAGTATGGTCATGTCCTTGGCTCCTCCTCTATCTATCACTGTCTGCAGTTGTTGGTAGAAGTCATCTTTTTTCTCCTCTTCCGCATCATTGGTGGGAGCGTAGCACTGGATGATGTTCAGCTTGATGTCTTTTTTCTTGGTGATGAATTTGGCTGTGATGATGCGGGAGTTGACAGGTTCCCAGCCGATGAGTGCCCGCTGTGCCTCCGGTGCCAGCATCAGGGCCACGCCCTCAGTGTGGGGGGCTCCATCCTCTGTGTGTCCAGAGTACAGCAATTGCTCTCCCGATGAAAATCTCAGCTGTCCTGTCTGTAGCCACCTTGTCTCACTCAGTCCCAGTACTCCTATCTTGTAGTTCTTCATCTCTCTTGCTACTTGTATGGTCCTTCCTACTTCATACATTGTCCTGATGTTCCATGTGGCTACTCTCGTTGTTGTCCTGGGTGTTAGAAGGGGGGTCGGCCTTGCAGCTTCCTTTCGGCTTTCACTGCAATGCGTCATAGGTCTCCGGGATGGAGACCCTTCCTCGCCCAGGTGAATGTCTCGGTTTGTTGCTGTCGATGCTTTTGTAACTTAGTGTTTTTTACAGGTAGGGCTGTTAACCCTACGCAAACCCGTTTAGCCTCTTGGAGAGGTGGTCCACATTCGTCTGACCTCTACCCTTCGACCTGTCCAGCTTGGGTGACCCTGCCAGGAGCATGTGCTCCTGCTGGCATAGTTCTCTGGGTCATTGAGGTACACAAGCCACTACCCCACGACAAGGGGTGGACCATGTAGGGTGATTTGGGAGAGGACTCTGCAATTTCTAACAATGTTGTACTTATAGCAACACACCAGTAAATTGAACCAGTTTTCTCATGGTGATCTCCCATTTTTTTCCTGTCAAATAGATTAAAGCCCTTTTTCCATGAACGACGTACGTCGCCCGACAATCGGCCAACTTCGCGTCCCAGCTGAAAATCGTCCATGGAAAAGGAGTTGGCAGACATCGGCCAACACGTTGGTGAGAGTAGAGCGGCGCTCTATTCTGGGCGAGTCGGTGACCTTGTCGGCGGAAATCCAAGCGATCTGATTGGCCGCTAGTGGAATGCGGCCTTGATCCGGAAACCGGAAACTTTGAAGATGGCGGCTAGCAGTGTTCAGCCTCAACTTTCGGTGGCTAAAGTCATCGAAATAATCGATTTGATTCACGATCGGCCATACTTATGGGAGCGAGTCGGCGAGCGCGCGTTTCCATGGCAGATTTTAGTTGCCCGACAATCGGCCGATGTCTGTCGATGTATGTCGGTCCTGGAAAAGGGGCTTAAGTGGCTTGATTCAGTCAATGGAGAAAAGTAAATTTTGTCATTGCATATATTTCTTCCGCACTTCGGTTTTGAGAACTCGTATTACAATATGTAGTTCGCTCGTAAATCGTGGCATGTGAAATTTGATGTGCCTTTCCAGTTACACATATATATATAGTTGAGTGTGGTGATGTCATTGCAGGCAAAACAGTTTGGAGTTTTTCCCGGTTTTCATGATCTCCCTTTGGATGTCATCATTGTTTTTCAATCAAGGTAAGTATAATTTTGTCATCTTACTGCATGTCACAGACCCTGAAATATGGAAAGTTACAAGTAATGTGTGTGTGTTGAAACTTTTTGTAATTTGGCTGTATTTACAGTGAACTTGAAAATTAGAACTGTACTCTGTTTCACGTTGACAAAATTACACATGTAATTCTAGTGAACAAGATTGTAAAAGAATTACACTTCTAGAGGCACATTGTACGTCATGACAGGCTGAAAGCTGTTTGTGACTGGAGTTGTGATCCATTACATGTATTCAAGAAATACAGTGTTCTTTGGGACTCGCTGCTCTGTTAGCTTTGACATCTCTCATCAAGTGTCTGTAAATAGAACAAACAAACGTCATCTTACCTTTCTTATTGCAGTTGTGTCCGCAGTGGTTGGTCTGGTTTACCTCTACAGCCGTCACCTGTATGTTGAAGGCTACTCCCGGAGCGTGAAGGAACGGTAAGTGAATATTTAGGAGAGTAAACGTTTTGTGGTCAGCCACCAGACAGGGAATTTTGTCTAGTGGTTAAAGCATCCGACTTCGGATCCTGAGCTGCCTGGTTCGAGTCCCTGGTGGGCAGGAACATGGTTGGATTTTTCCATACCATATCGTGTCAAATCCATGTGCAGACTCATTTATGGTACCTGTCTCGCCTTCTTGTACACACGCACGCACAAATATCAAGTGTGCATGCTAAAAATCCCACGTTCATCTTTCGGAGAAAAGTAGGCTGTGGCTGGTGGCATGGTAAAACAGAAATACTGTCGCACGCACCAGAGTGAATAGCAGGGTGGAGGTTTGCACATAAAGTAGCGCTTTGCAGCAGCAGGCTTTCACTGCTTCGTCCTCCAGCCCTGCGGCGCCATGAGCATCTTGGCAGAGATGGATACATGCGCAGAGGAGAAGTCTACCATACCATACCATACCATACCATACTTAGACTGCAACTTAAAGGTGTTCACTAAGGTTATAGTCTTGACAGATGCACAGATGAACATTCCGAATTATTGACAGTGATCGTGTACAGGCATAAGTTTCTTCAGCATTTTCATGGAATTCCACGGTCCCTAGCCCCAGTTTCCTGATTTTGTCATGTTTCTGCCGTCACCATTGAGAAAACAAAATTGCACAAGTACCGGGTAGTCAGATATTGTGGAGAAAGTAGGTACTGGCTTCGACCCATTCTTATTGCTATAACTGTATGTCATCTGTCAACTGTTTTAGCAAAATTCAATTCCTTCTTGTGTTTCCAGGCTACCTGGGTTCAAGCTGGGTGTACGGTGTATCATGGCATTGGCCGCCATGGCTATGATTGGTTTCACAACGGTGCTGCTTCGCATGTACGCAGACATTGACCTGGCCGTCCTTTTCCGCACGGTCGTCAGACGCAACCTGAATGTGTCCATCTGATGGATGGATGCGAGGCCTGAATCATGTTTGATAGTGGATGATGTTGGATTTATCACTAGTAATTGTAGCAGTAGGATTGTCATTGCACACTCACGTTAACTAAAGAGATCATGCTGGTGTATCCTGTTTGACTAATTTTGCCACGGTGTGGTTATGTCTGCCATGAATTGGTGAAAGCACCATGGATTTGACCAGCACTTAAGCCATTTTACTGTTTGATGGTAGATGACCCTGTGTATATGATAAACTCTTCCTGTTCACACAGGGTAATATGTATGATGTTGGTTCTTTGAAGAATTTTGAATGATGTGTACTGTAAAGTTCGGTCTATTGAGCGCACCTTTATGTAAGCCACACCCTCTAAATTAAAAAAAAAAAAATTGGAATTTTTTCACTAATAAGTCGCACTGGTTTATAAGCCGCAGATATATACCACGCTGCTTCCTCCAACGTTGTATCATTGATTCACTTATTCCAAGCTCTTGTGCAGCTGCTTGATTGCCTTTTTCGATGTCCAGGTTGATTGTCTTCAACTTGAAAGCTGCATCGTAGGCGTTTTATCGTGTTTTTGGCATGATGAGGGTACGTGGCTGAGCAAATGGATTCAGTGCTTCAGTGTGTGCAGCTCAGATTAAAATAGACAAGGGTGTGATGCTCCTGGAATCGGAACAATCTGCAAATAAACCACATCGTTGTTTAAGCTGCAGGGTTTAAACCTGGAGGAAAAAGTCACGGCTTATAGTCCGAACTTTACGGTATATTACATTGTACCTTGAGATGATCTTGCCTTTGCAATTATAACAGCTTCCTGTCCTTATTGTTAATGTACGATCTTGGCATCCGCGCTATTTGATGAATTTTGTCATTGTTTGAAGGGGTTTTTTGTGCTTTTTGTATCGTCTTACTTGTCAATTGCATTATGTTGAGCGCTGTTCTTGGTCACTGGCTTACGCTTGCAAACAACTGTGAACAAAAAAACATTGGTGTGAAAACTGCTCAGATCCATGGGGACCAAAGTGTGATAAAGACCAGTTTTAATTCAGCACATGGTGGGGACAGGATGGGAGTCTTGCGTGTATCACAGTATTTTGTCTGCTTGTCCTGTGAAACGCAAATACTTGTCCATTTTAGAGGTACGTGTACATGTAATTAGCGCGTGCGCACAGTTTTCCACTGTGTTATCAGTGATTACCTTGTTGTGTGCCTGTGTCGTACGCAGCTCGATCTTCCATAATATTGTAGAGAGATGCTTTGTGCTGTTGCTTCATAAATTCTACCTTGGCTTTGAAGAATCAATCTACCTCTGTCTATGAAGCGATTTACACAGAGAATCTTTGTTACTGTGTGACTTTTGATTAGAGATAGATGCTGCTGTGTTTTGATATATACAGATAAATGGGTGAATAAACTTTAATTTCTTTATTGGATGTTACGCGAGTTTCAGTTTCAGTTGTGCGCTTTACTGTTTACTTGTTCGTATGCACACGTAATTAACTTTAAAACATTTTTTTTTTTTTTTTTTTTTCACACACAGTCCATGGTCTTCTGTCACCTAAGGATGGGTGTTGTGATAATTTTGCTATTTTTTCTGGTCCTTTTCTCGCCCACCTTTTTTTTTTTTTTTTTTTTTTTCCCGCGCCGTGTATGTCAGTACGTCCGCAGAGTTACCTTTTGCTTGTTTGTTGAAGTTATGTCCCATTTGTTTATGTCCTGAAGAAGGCGTAAGCCGAAACGTCGACCTGTGCCGTCCTTTGTCAAAGTTAAGTGGTTTCTGTCCCTTTTGTGTCGCTTTTATTTGTTTAAAATGTCATCAAACAGAGAAGACCTTTTCAAATCTATTTACTTCAATCAAAACCAGCAAAACAACATCTTCAACAATACCAAATTATACTTCAGCAAAACGTTTATCTGTACAATCTACTCACCGTGTCAAGTACACATACTCACACCTTTCACATCAAGCATTCACTCTTTATACAGGAATGGTCATACAGTTTGGACGGATCATATACATAACATAAAACTGGTAAAAGTTCCAATGGCTGACACCATTGTAATTTGTTCCAGAAAACTGTGCTGATGATATGTGAATGATGATATGCGGTGCCTGTCTCGCCTTCGTGTACACACGCACGCACAAATATCAAGTGTGCACGCTAAAAATCCCACGTTCATCTTTCGAAGAAGAGTAGGCTGTGGCCGGTGGCGTAGTAAAACAGAAATACTGTCGCACGCACCAGAGTGAATAGCAGGGTGGAGGTTTGCACACAAAGTAACGCCTAGCGGCAGCAGGCTTTCCCTGCTTCATCCTCCAGCCTTGCGGCGCCTAGAGCATCTCATTCGAGATGGATACGTGCGCCGAGGAGAAGTCTACCATACCATACCATATGTGAATTTGAGATGGCAACATTTCCCAAAACCTAAAGACGTGTTCTATACATGAGACAATGTTATGAAAACAAGACATAAAGATCTAACTTGCAACACAGCCATACAGCTACCAAAGCACAACTCGGATCAATTAGCACATGTATGAAGCTGATCAATGATACAACTAAAACATGACAGTTACTACACTTCTGCAAAATGATTGAAGAACAGCTAACAAAAAAGCACTGATAACATGTAAAACAAGATGACACATTTAACACAAGTATCGAGGCAGAGGGCCTGAAAGTCTCTGAAGTAAAAAAAAATCTGTGAACTGTTTCTTAAAATCACAAATGAACAGACAAAGACTGTAGACCTTGGGACGTATCATGGCATGTGGGGACAAAGTCAAAGATCACAGAATTGCACGGTTTGCTGTCCTTCGCCAAGTGCGTGAGCTCAGGCTGAGGTCTCGAAGAACTGCACCAGACTGTTGAAGTCATAGTTGTCCAAAACCTCAAGGAGAGTTGGCACCTTCCCTCGAACATTCTGACCTTTGAACTTGTACTTGTCGATGTACAGGTCTGTGATCATGCCTGCAGAGATGTCAGAGAGAGTTTGCACCACTGGGGCGGTCGGTGGTCTAGTGGTTACAAGACTTGTCACCAATGCGAGAGGTCAGGGGTTCGAGTCCCACTCGGGGCAAAGAATTTTTCCTTCTCGTACGTGGCACCGTTCATTCGGGCCGATCGTCGGGGGTTCTCACCGGATACTCCGGCTTCCTCCCCCTCTGCTTTGGAAATGTTCAGCCCACCAAATTTGAAAAATAAATGCAATTCTAAATTCCGAAATTAAATAGCTGAGCTGACCCTTCGCACCACGTGATTGTAATGTGTGTATATGTCCAGTGTGTGAGAGAATGCGCGTGATTCACGTGAGCGTGCGTGTTGGGTTCAGTTCGCGGCGCTTTGAGCCGATTCATGAAATTGGGTAAAGCGCCTATACAATACTCATTATTATTATTATTATTATTATTAGACATTAAAGTCTCAATGTTTGTGATGAGTTCTGAGAGGAAAACCTGCAGCTTACAAAGCTCTACAGCTGTTTGCCAAATGAACAGACGTTCCTTTCAGCCACTGCAACCATTTTCGTGACTTTGCAGCATCTAGCAGTAGAAAAAATGACTTTCTTAGGCCTAACACTTCACGCTGGTGCAACAAAGATTGAGCCGCTGCGCCACTGAACGGCCGTCACCAATGTTATGGTGATGAAGCATGGGTTCGAGCCCAGGTCGAGCTTGTGATATGTGATACATGTACCGGTTTTGCCGGGCTGCTCATCGGGGGTTTCTCTCCGGGTTATCCGGCTTTCCTCCCCCAGCAAAATTGCTCAATTGTGAAAAATCTAGGATAAGAATTGGGTGGCACTGCACCGCGGCCACGCACTTCCCCTGGGGTGTGGGCAGCCCGAATTTCCCGAAAGGGATAATAAAGTAGTTTAAAAAAAAAAAAAATTATAAAGATGTGAGAACTACCAGGACTCACCATACAGTCTCTCCAGGTGACATGGCTGCCGTTTGAACTCTGCCTGCAGTTTGTCAGCATCCTCCAGAATCTGCTGGTACTCAGGTGACAGGAAGGTCAGGTCATTCTCATTCACCTGCAGCTCCTTTCGTGAACAACAGAGGAAAAAAAAATACACTGGGTTTCGTAATCATACTCTCCTTTACAGTTCAACAGCTGATACACCTGCACATAGCAGACAAACAACAAAGTGGTCGTATCACAGAAGCTGCCAGCACGTGTTGACAGAAGGGTTCAAAGGCCAGTGACTCAGCGATTTGCTTATGGACAAAAAGGGTCCCAGATTAAGACAAATTTCCAT
>JACVVK020000171.1:467500-582500 GCA_018292915.2 Batillaria attramentaria
GTACAAAAACTGTTGTACTCGCTTACACTGATAGTCTGTGAATGTAAACAGGTGGAGGCTATACACAGGCCTTAGGCCTTTTGCCTCCACTTGAATATCTTGTGTGTACAAAAATCAGCCAAATAAAATCATGTTCAAATCAAGAAATGAATGCATAAGCCACGCACTTTTTCTGGAACGAAAGTACACAAAGAATATTACAAATGATCACTACACAACTGGCCCATCTGACAGTACCAACTACTCTACCCTAACACTCAATACTTCACCTGCAGCAGCACATTGTCTATAGGCATCTGAAGCTCCAGACTGAGAGTGTAGCTGGCATCCTCGCGGTTCAGGACGAACTTGTCGTTGATGTTGAAGAGAGGGATGGCGGAGACGGCTGTCTTGGAGTACGCCGACTGCTGGTACTTCTCTCGTTCTGTGGACACTTTCTGCTGGAGGTTGTCCAGCTCTGACCTGTTTGGAACCATGTCATTTGGTCATGTCCGTCCTTGAAACAATCTTCCGCCATGGAATTATTGAACGCACAGCACAGTACTACTCACATCATCTAATTACATGTACATCCTCCCCCATCTCTCTCTTTCTTATGAAAGGACATGCAGCCTATAGCCCCAAATCAATTAAAAATGTCAATCACTTCCTCTCCCTCTCTATTTTTCCACTTGTTCAATCTCTGCAACCAAGAAGCTTGTACCCTAGTACATATTTTCAAAGGTATGATATACAAGCACACCAACGTTCAACATTTCACACAAAATATTTCCTGGTGCCCAGTTACTGATGCAATACTACACAAGTGCCATACATGCTACCGTATGTCTAACTAAATAACGTATATATACATACATCCCTGAACCACAGAGTGAATGCATTAAAAAGTATATAAGTAAAACAGTCTTCTGCAGCGAGTTCTTAGTTCAGATCTTTCTGTAATTTTACACATTTGTTTGAAATTTCACACAGTTTTGTCAGTTGTAAAGAAATGCATGCATATCATACAATTACACTCGTACACAGTGGTTTAACTGGAATCTGTTTCACCAGTTTTTCACTATCTTCACCAGCTCTGAACTGATTTCTTCTGACAGCAAATACAAAACGCAGCAAGCACGTTAACGCTACAGCACTGTCTACACCAGGTACATACTTGAGGCTATTAATTTTGGTGACTGCCATGGGGTCTACCTTGACCTCCGACGGCCCCATTTCTTTTGTCTGTTGCTCTGATGTGAGTCCGAACACCCAACCTGTCCAGAAGAGGTACCAGGTAAACATGCGGAGGGAGGGAAGCAGACGGACATCACAGTGTTGGGTGAGAAGCCAAATGAGTCCAATGATAAAGAGCAAATAAGGAAGAGTGGCTAACAGGCTTGGTGAGGTACAGTAACTCTAGAGGCTATAGCAAATGTGGTGAGCCTGCCAGGCGCCCATTCGTGGATTGCGAGAGGGTACATGAACTTTTCTTTCACACGCTGTGACATATTTTCTCTGTCAGCCAGTCTGCAGGTGGCCCACTGGACAATACACAAAGAGCGAAAGCGCTGCAAGCCTGCAGTGAGTGATGCACCATAGGGTGAGACAAAGTAGGACAGCGTTCTATTTCCTGGTACACTGAAAATCGCAAGGTGCAACACACTTCACCATCTGCTGAGAGTGGATTTAATTGGATGAGCATACAAATCATTGCCCGCGAGCACCCAAAAAAAACCAAAAACATTCATCTCATGTACACTGGGTTTGGCTTAAGGTAGCGCAGCGTGGCACCCATACATTACCAAAGTCATCGTCAATGTGGGCAGCCTTAAGAGGTGGAGTTTTACCGCTACCCCTTTACCTTGCACCAGTATTGAATCAGTTGAGCTCTGATGAGAAAATCCTGTGTGATGATGCTGTGCAGGGCCCTAGCTTGTGAGTCACTCTTCCTCATGTGCTCTTGCATGATAAGGTATCAAGGCCTGTTGACGCTGGTAAATTAGTGGTGATGTAGGAATGATGGTGTGAGAAAGAGCCACGATGACAGCAATGGGAGAATAATGAAGCTACCGATATAGCAGGCTGGGGAATCGCTGAAGGGAAAAAAGACTGAAACCTAGGCCTGGGTCCATGAGGGCAACGCCCCACTTCAGAAAAACAAATTGTAGCATTTTTAAAGGCATTTAGTAGCCTCTACTGGCAGCCAGAAGTTAAATTTATACTGCTTTGGTACTGATATGTCAGCCTTATGTCAGATATATGCAGGGATGTCGTTTAGGGTCGGATCTCGGCTAAAAGCCAATTTTTTTTTTTTTTTAAGCCAATAATCTGTCTGTCATGTCGGCCGAGCCGAAGTTTTCACGAGTGAATCGGCTCGATTATGTCCGTTTCTGCGAGATTCCTACAGAACATCTTTAATTCATGGAGGTGGAGGGAGCACGTAACAGTAGGGAATCTAGTCAAAAAACTTGTGAAACTGCTTCGGCAGAGAGAGCCGAAACTTTCTGTAAAAAGCCAAAACTTTCATGGCTGTTTCAGCTAAATCGCCAAAGAAAAAAAAATCCTGGCAACATCACTGATATGATTATGTGTGCAACCTTTTCCCCCTTCCTTTTTTGGCTGAAACTTGGATTTTTTGGCTGAAAGGATAGGAAATTTGACTGAAGATTGCCAAATGACTGACAATTCCCCAGCCTGATACAGGGATGCAAGCCCAGTGAAGCCCATGTCCATGTGAGAATGTGTTAACCCTACTCATTCAGCACGGCCAGGGTTAAACAATGATGCATGCTTTCACTGTTAGTTCCCTTCCTTCATACTACAAAACAGTGCAACTTTCATAAATTCATGGAAATCTTATAGAGAACAAATGTAATCAAACTAAGGTTAACAATAAATGATTAAAATATAGTCATTAGCGGTCCTGCGATAACTTCTGAGATGAACTGGCATTTTTTTTTCTTACATAACATGAAAGATGTGGCTTTGATAGACAAACCGAGAAAAATGAAAATGATCATACAATTCTGTCATAATCAACACACTAACACGAGACATGCACAAATGCATGTCATGTTCAAAGACTAGTTTTCTTATCATTCATACCTCATACATTCTGCAACAAAAGGGTCTATGTGCATGAATATCACCTTGACATATCAATCCAGACACTGCCCACATAATGAGACATTTACAAAATGCTAAACGTTAATGCTTGTACAAAGCTGTCTTGTTTAGGCAATACAGTACAATTACTGTTAGAAGCTCTTTACTCCTGCTACATGCAGTTTAGTGCACAAAGCATACATGCTACTTAACTGTGGCCACTGACCAATGACCAACTCCATGCTACCTGATCAATTAGAAATCTGCTGAAGTTGGCTACACACTCGCAACATTCTCCGAGAAATATTTTCTTTCTTCTTCATTGTTTGGGTTTTGTTTTTTTTCAGCAGAATGTTTCAGTATGTCCTGACATTTTGTGAAATCCATACTGGTGACCTAAACACAAAATTGGGAGAGAGGTCTTTGCGTCTACCAATCACCTCATGCATGCTTTTAATGACGTATAATTATGCACCTAAAAAGTCATCCCATGCATACCTCTCCGGAGGCATTTTGCGCCTACCATTCACCCTATGCATGCTCCCCATGAGACATTTGCACCTACGTATCACCACATGCATAGTTTTTGTTAGGCATTTGCACCTACGGTTCACCCAATGCATGCCAGATGTACATACATTTGAAAGCTAATAATACCTCAGCGTCTGAATTCTAAGCAACCCGATTTTTGAGAAACCATATTTATTTCTTTTCTGTGCTTGAAGAAGTCTGTCTGGCACCAGACAAAATATTTTTCCTGGAAGAAACACAACTTTCAGATTAGCGGAGACATACACGCACACAAGTGAACATACTCCGAAGAAGCCAACTACAAATGGCATCAGATTTTGTGCAAAATGTTGTATTTTAGTAATAGTTGCTCTAATAACTATTTACAGGATGTTTCATTCCTACTTTTTTGAAAAACTTACTTCAGGTTTCTGAGCAAAATGTCTGAAAGTAGAACACTATGTTCCCCCTGAACATACCTTTTTCATTATAAACAAGACTCAAGCATTCTCCCTCTGATTGGGCTTACCTGCATATGTAGAACATACAATTTCTTCGTAGCCGGGTGTAGATACTATGCCTGCTTGTACCGATGTGATGCTTTCTGAGCAACTCTGTGAGAAACATGTCAACAAAATCAGAACAGGCTCATCAATGTAAATTCCAAATCAATGTCACCCAAAAAAAACAGGCTTATCAACAAAAGTTCTACTCAAACATTCTATGGGTTGGAAAGTGAAGATGTCAAGCTGAACCGAGATAAACTATGACAAACCAATTAACCATTCTGAACACCCAGATTTAAACAACGATTCAAGTAGTCTGACTCAACACTCACATGACTGAACCTCAACACCGGCTCGTCAGCCTCATCAAAGCTGTACACCTCCACCTGACCGTCGTCACGACCCAGAATCAGGTCAAGGACACCATCCGAAGTGATGTCAAAGTTGTCCATGCATAAAATACCTGATTCCACATACAAAATAAATTGGTTGATGAAATAGGTGATTTCGAACTTGAACTATTAATGAAATGCCTTAAAGTATTAGTAAGAAAACAAATTTGCCCCTGCAAAGGAAATTATCTCAAGCACACACAAAAAAGAACCAACCTACTAAATCTGCAACATTTCAGCCATGTGCAGTCGAAGTCTAACAAAATAGTCTTTCACTTTCTTTCAACTCTGTCAAAACCTACCTCCACTTCTCTTTTCATTTGGCATTTCCCATCTGTGTGTTGGTGCTAACCTGAAAACAGAAGGCTAGAATTCACCTTGAGAAACAATGAAAATGAAAACTTATGTGTAACATGCTCTGTGGATTTCATAGTATACAGGTTCAATCTGACTTTCACAGTGACAAAATATACAGAAGGAACAGTATAAAAACAAATCAGAGCTGCAACACAAAATCACTGCCAACAGTGCAGCATTTCTACTGACAAGAAAGCCATTCAGACTTACTTTCCAATCTGCACCACTCCAACTCTCCCATCAGAAGTTCCATACAGCACTTCATTGCCCTCCTCACCTACAAGAAACAGACAATGCAAACAAGCTTAACCCACAAAAAAAGAGTACTTACACAAAACTGAAATAAATCTTGTAAAAATCTGTTACAAGAACTACATGTACTGTAGAAATCAGTAACTATATAGTGCTCTCGAAATGCAGGTACAGTTACATACCAAGTTTTCTTCTGAAAAAATGGAATTACATCTCCAATAGATGAAAACTCAATTAATCTAAAGGAAGAAATCTCCAAAAAATAAAACCCTTCTTTTTTTCTTTTTTTTTTTAAAACGTAAACACTTACCACCAGTGTTTTCTGACAGCTGAAGACAAGTTGGCGGACCAGGGACTTCCACTTCATATAGCAACTCCGATTCCTGTAAAATTGTTCGTTCGTTCGTTAGTTAGGGCTTAACGCCACGCACGGAACAAAGACTATTTCACGGCTAATCAAGGTCCTTCTTCGCCAGACTAAAATAAAAAGGAAGACAATAAAACAAGGTATAAATATATATATATATAAATCTATCCTGTTTGAATGATAAACACATTTCACTTCTCTGTACATCAAACATTCAGAGGTCGAGGATAGTCTGTATTACGTAAGGTGTCTAAATTTTATAGAACAGATTTGACTCTTTCAAGAAGTTCAAGATGCTGTCAGGGGTAACATCCCGGAACAACACCTTCAAAGAATCTGCACAGTAATGTTTTACGCGAATCTCGGCAAGATCCACGAACGAGAATAAGAAACGTGCGACTGTAATACAGTGTAAAGGGCTCATGACAAGGTAAACATGAATGCCTACTGTGGGTTTCCTGTAAAATACATCAGCTTATACTACACTTCACAAGCGTGTAACATACAGTTCAATGGCCACCTCTAAATTCCCCCCATCTGTCTACAGAGAAAACTATTTTACAAAATTCCACTTTACCTGCAACACTCGCAGTACACGATCTTGACACGCCAGCACAGGGATGAGCTCCTGTGTGCGTTCTGGTGGTAAGCACAACACATCGTTGATTCTGTCTCCACACAGCATGTAGTGCGTGTCCTTGCAATCGTGGTAGTGGTTGTACACAAAATTGCCACAGGCAAACAACTCAGGCCCTTCTACAAACCTGTGGGCAAAGAAAATCAGGTTATGTTTCTGGAGAGTCCAGCAGTATGTCTAGGGTAGACACGGTGTCATAATATGTATGGCGCTTTTGTCGGCTTTCCTTATGCAAGAAAACGTACCACTGCCTTCAGCCAGTTCTTGTTCTACTATCAAATACATGTGTATGTGTAACTAACTTACTGTAAGAATCTTCTTGAAATATTAGCTTCCATAATAAATCTTCTCCTGTTGAAAGGCATGGCTGACCTGCACAGCTTCTACTAGTTCTAGTGTACTGCTGGAAGGAAAATATGTGTGTTGATTGTGTGTGTATACATACACATACATATGTGTGTTGGACTTTTTCTCCAGCAAATTCATGGTCTAATATGTAGACATGTGTGAGAACGAAAAAGATCCAGAACAATACATCTAGGACACTTGATGAAAAGCACACGTGGCTTCCAGCGGACTTACATGGACTGGATGGGCTCTGACATGTTTGTGTTGAAGTTGAGAAAGTTCTTCCCCTTTTTGGTATAGCCTCTGACCTCTGACCCCGTGCTTACGAAAATTCTGTCCTTTTGGGCCCCCGCAGCACCGCCCAGGACAAGTCGAGTTATTTTCTGAGGGGCTGGTGCCTTGAACACATTCTGCAAGAAGCCATAGAGAGCACATGTAAGAATAATCGTACGTAGCTGATACAAAATTAAAAGCAACCTTACATCTCAATCTTAACATCTTTTCTTTTAATAAAGTTAAACAGGAATCCTTCAAAACAACACCCCCCCCCCCCCCCCCCCCCCCCACCCCCAATAATAATAATAAACACATGAACTACAGATTTCACACAATTAATTGTCTTGGGATTTATTGGTTTTGCTAAGGACTGAAAAGCTGTACAATTTCAAAATTTGGACTTTTAGTTTTACCTGAACTTCTCCTTTCTTCATTCCAAACACTTGAAGCATTCCATCAGTGTCAGCCACTGCAACCTGTGTCACATTTTAAATGTTCATTATTCATAAATGTAGCACGCACATGAGAGGAAGGTGAAACAGGTTTTGTAAATTACATACATGTACATGTATGTGTATCTCATGTAAACAAAGAAGTCTAAGTGAGGTGTCAATACAACAGGTTAGTAAGACCCTTTTCTCTCTACAAGAAAAACTTGGAGAAGCTCCTGCTTCCTGAAAATTAACTGGATTTTTAGGCACACCACGCAGACCTTTTAAAGACTAGACGATCCCCTCGGCAAGCCCCAAGGCCAAAGCCACGCCCCTTTACTTTGCCATGTACTGGCAAAACACAGTACGTGACGCCATTTTTATGGACAAAGGGGTGATTTCAAGATGAAAGAGACTGACGTAACGGTATATTTCCTCAAATGCCATCCATGGACTTACTGCTTTTTCACATTTCAGTCCTATCGAAATACATGCGTTTCCCTCTTTGTAGTGTCTGGCAAGAGTTTGTGCTCATTATGCCACGGCATTCGATTGGCTGAATTCTGGGGGTATGCCCCTTTTGATTGACAGAACTGGAGTCCTCTATTCTCACGAAAGAGGAGTAACATGTCAATCGCATACCTTCTGCAGCTTCCCTGATATTGGTAACAACCTCATCGAGCCTTGTGACGTGATGCCCACCTGTTGGAAAATAGAATCAAGGTTCACTTGAGTCAAACCCAAACGAAACATACACAATCATCAATCTTTCGCCCTCCGTATCAATCGCATGTATATTTCTGCGAGTAGCACCTTGTCTGGTTCTGAGGGTGATCTACTGTGTAACTAGACGTACATGGTTGAAGTTCCCATCTCAGCATACTTAGCCAACAGCACTCGCTGCCTAAACCTGGGGATGGAATACCATCGACCTCAGGATTGGATGTTTTGTTTGTTTGCTGCTGCTTTTCCGGCATAATGATAATGGCACTGATGTATGATAATGAAGTTGCCAGTATGATGGTGACACCTTCAAACTTCAGTATAGATCTGGAAAGTGGGTTTCAAAATAGACCAGAACTAGCTTAGAACAAATACAAACACAAGGAATGGCCCACAGACCTGCAGGTAGTCAACACGTGACAAATCCAGCTGCATCATCTTGCTCTGTTTATTCAGAAACGGCACTGTTTTGATTATAAAAATACACAAAAATGCTTCGAGCTCAAATAGCGGCCATCAAGAAAAATGTGTACATGTACCGCAGAGAATCACCAATGGGGAAAATATGAATAAAATCAAATCAAACTTTTCTGTCGTATTTGAATCTGTTGTTTAGTTTTGTTCGAGAATTACACACAATACTTATAAAAAGTGAAGGTATGTTTTCATACAATGTAATGTTTTCACTCTGCTACGGGCTACTCTCAGCAGCCACGAGCAGCCACCGCTATTCACACCGCAGCGTGTAAATAGCCATAATCAAAAGTATGGTTCTACGTTTATGCCACAACACAATCTAAGCAACTGAAGCTCCTTGCAGGTTATACCATCTGTTCTCGATGACTACTAGCTTTTTTTTTCTTTTTTTCCCCTTCATTTAATTGCAACACTTCGGCATTTTATCAGTATGCTGGGGGAGCTGGGGTGGCCGAATGGTAGAGCGGTGTTGGACTTTCAATCAGTGCTCGGCGTAGTCAGTCGTGAGTTCGTATCCCGGCTGGGACCAAATATTTGTGCTGGCTTTTTCATCGTTGCCCCGTCTTTGGTATCACACGTATGTGGTGGAAAAGGACGTTAAACCCCCAAACACCCACCCTTATCAGTATGATAGTTTACTACTATGCTGACCGTATTATAAAATGTCAACTGAAATCATGATTGTGAGTAGAACGGAGGCACAAAACCTTAGATTACCGGCCGAGTGTCCCATTTATTTCCATACCTGCCCTCATCCTGAAACACTGCGGCCTACTGATTCCAGTTTGTTCTCGGATAGGCCTGCACTCTGGCAGCTGACAAGGATTTTGCGGTATACAGAATCTCATATCCGTGCTCATGCGTAATCGTTTTGTATATATACATCACTGCGTTATTCGCCCGGCAACCCATTAATCTTGGCTGTCATACAACGTCATACATGAGAATGTTTCTTTGAGTCCGTCACATGGCAGTGACTGCATTAGTAAGGAATATCAAATTTATCATCCAAAGTTTCAGTGTACGGAAACATTTACATGTATTCATGGTTTGCGGGTGGCCGGGTGGGGGGGTGGGGGGTGTGGGAGTGGGTGTTTAGGAGTTTAGCGTCCTTTTCCACCACGTCATGGCTGACTGATATCAACTTGAAGACGGGGCGACGAGAAAAATAAATATTTGGCCCCAGCCGGGATTCGAACTCACGACCCGAGCATTGAAAGTCAGTCCAACGCTCTACCATTCGGCTATCCCGGCTCCCCTTCCTGGTTTGCAATGTATTTCTCTAAAAAGGAAGTCAATGGTGATATATACTGACGGACGTCCAAAAGAAACGCGAAAAATATCTTCCATCTTTCAATTCATTTTTTCCGGTATTAACAAAAGTTGCGTTATTTTTGGCACCCAGTATATCAAGACCGATGTTTGAGGGAAGCGTTCTGTGAATTTTACCGCATCAGCGCACTTGCAGTCCACGTGAAGCCCGAGTTAGCTGTGACACATTTCGTGTGCAGTTCAGCTGCATGTGCAAGCAAAGCACAAAAGCTGAGCAGTGAGTAGTGTTCACTGTCACTAGGGGATAAAAAGGGCACAAAGATACAGGTTTCATCAGTCCCTCATTCGTCGCTATCACGATGCCACGACTCACCTCTGCACAACGCGAGAGGGCCATTGGACGTCTGCAGTCTGGAGACACGCCAGAAGCCGTGGCTGCGACTTTCCAATGTCACATTTCCTTCATTTATCGTCTCCAGCATCGGTTCGTGACAACTGGCGCTACTGCTGATGCCCAGCAGAGCGGCAGACCTCGAGTGACCACGCCAAAGCAAGATCGCCACATTCAGTTTCCGCATCCATGCTCAAGATCCCTTCAGAACATGCGCAGAAACAGCCAGAACTGTTATAGGGACACACCAGGCACCCATTTCTAGGCAAACGGCCAGCCGGCGACTGCGATCCAGGGGTCTGAGGAACTGCCGTCCAGCCAGGGGACCCGTCCTCACCGTGCGCCATAGACAGGCACGCCTGCAGTGGGCGCAAGGCCACCTCAACTGGAACAATGTTCGCTGGCAGAACGTGCTTTTCAGCGATGAAAGCCGTTTCTGCATTGACCATGCCGACGGGCGTGTTCGGGTATGGAGAGGAAGAGGTGACCGCTATGCTGACAACTGTGTCGTGGAAAACAACGCCTGGGGCGGGCCCAGCCTCATGTTGTGGGGCGCCATCGGCCACAACCAGGTGCTGGGACCCGTCATCTTCCAAGGCCTGGGTCCTGGACGCGGCAACGGAATCACAGCGCAGCGGTACATGGACCAGGTGCTGCACCCTCTTGTGCTGCCCTTTTTTCAGGCCCACGGGAACTGGGTTTTCCAGCACGACAACGCGCGCCCCCACACTGCCAGGGCTACCCAGGACCTCCTGCAGCGCTCGGGCACCCAGGTGATACCTTGGCCAGCGTTATCTCTTGACATGAACCCTATTGAGCAATTTTGGGATTTGCTCCAGACACAGCTCAATAGGGTGGTCCCAAGGCCCACAACTGTCGCTGAACTTGATCGGACCGTCCGGCAGGCCTGGGCAAACATTCCCAGGGCAGCCAGCAACACGTTGGTCCGCTCAACTTGAATGACCCGCCGCTGCCAGGCCGTCATCGATGCTAATGGGGGCCATACTCGCTATTGACTGTTCTGTTAAGCGCAAATGGCGCATCGTCACCGCAACCTTACTGTGTTATGGACAATACGTCAGTGTTGTGCTGTACAAAAAATTGGACATTATTAATGAAATTTGAATTTTGTTACGATTTTTTCATTATGCAATAAATGAAACTAGACACTGTTTTTCGCGTTTCTTTTGGACGTCAGTATACATCACTGCGTTATTCGCCCGGCAACCCTATTAATCTTGGCTGTCATACAACGTCATACATGAGAATGTTTCTTTGAGTCCGTCACATGGCAGTGACTGCATTAGTAAGGAATATCAAATTTATCATCCAAAGTTTCAGTGTACGGAAACATTTACATGTATTCATGGTTTGCGGGTGGCCGGGTGGGGGGGTGGGGTGTGGGGGTGTGGGGGTGCAGTGGGTGTTTAGGAGTTTAGCGTCCTTTTCCACCACGTATGGCTGACTGATATCAACTTGAAGACGGGGCGACGAGAAAAATAAATATTTGGCCCCAGCCGGGATTCGAACTCACGACCCGAGCAATGAAAGTCAGTCCAACGCTCTACCATTCGGCTATCCAGGCTCCCCTTCCTGGTTTGCAATGTATTTCTCTAAAAAGGAAGTCAATGGTGATATATGTACATGGCATCTACACAACTGAGGGGGCTGGGGGGGGGGCAGTCTGACGTCCGTGAACTGGTAAAGATCTTTAGTTTGCTTTGTTGCTGAGTCAGTGACCATACTTTTCGTTTTCGCTCTATTTGCACGCTGTCTTGCGAATAGCTGTGTGGCCGCTCAGTATGGCTGCTGAGAGTAGCCTCTTGTTTGCTGCGGAATAGCCTTGTGGCAATAGAGTGGCTTCCCTTGGACCATAAGGACAAGCGTGACGGTCGTTGAGAGCATCATTTCATCAACTATTTTTGGTCGGTTTTCTGAAAGGTATGTCATTTGTCACGTATCCGAAAGAGAGATAATCGGAAGGTTTTTAATAATTGTTTCATTAAACAGCGACAACTATGATCATCTGTGTATTCATCATGCAGAGGCATACATAAGTCTGATGCATGTATACATGTCTGTGACAGTGCATGAGTTCAGTGGTTTGTCATGTCACAAATGTGTTTTACATAAAACACTGAGATTTTACACTTACTCTTCTGTAAGGTGGAGGAAACTATGGCAGGAGAGGCACTCCAGGACCCTCGCATGCAGCGCTTTGTAGAGGCAGAGACACAGCGGCAACGGTTTCAGCAACTGGTTCACTCCCTGACAGAGAAATGCTGGGACGCATGTATGGGCACACCGGGCCAAAAGCTCGACTCACGGACCGAAACGTGTATGGTCAACTGCGTGGAGCGATTCATTGACACAACAAACTATGTTGTCAACAGACTTGAGAGCACACCAATGCCTACAAAAGCTGCATCTGAGTTTTCTTAGTCACATGCCAATACTTTACCCCAAGTATCATGGGTGTTTTAAGGTGATGTGGTGATGTGGACATCAAAATAATGTATGTAATAAACAGTATTGTGTTCATTTGATGAATATGTAGTATTGACTGCCAGGAGATATGCATGTACCTCCTACCAAAGAGGTGTTTGTGAGGTAGTGACTGTGTGTCCATAAAGTATAGTATGATATTCTGTGTGCCTAGATCTGTTGATGTTAGCAGTTGTACGGGATGAGGTGGTCAGCATGTACTAGCCATTTCACACAGTAACGAAAGTACTGTTTGGTGTCGTGTGTTTTTGATGCAAACTGAACATCCAGTGATGTAAAATTAATGAAACCTTTGTGATTAGAATGAAATAAAAGGAAATAAATAAGGCAGTACACCATTCAAAATATCAAATCTTTTATTGGCTTACAATAAAAGTAATCCGCAAATTAGTTAAATGGTTGTGAGTAACTGAAAAAGATCACAGACAAAACTGAAGCCAAGTCCAAAGAAAGCAACAGACAAAATCGACGTAACCAAAGCAGTGAAAAATACTACTTTTGTGCGAGGGATATAGATTTATAAACAAATAAGGTATGCTTCTTCAAACAGGTTCTAGTCCATTCCTTGTGTAAGAGTATACACTGTAACATCATGCACAAACAGTGACCCCAGAATTTTAAATCTTACTGCCTTTTTAAGATGAAGGTAATATGCTTATTAATTATGCATTCCCAACATTTAACCCTCAGTAATACTGTAAATGATACATGGTGGTGGTGTACACTGCTCTTTACACAGATTAACCGAATACTTGTTTAGTGTAACGCTACAACAAAAAATTTCTGTTTCATGCCAGAATGCAAACACTACTATGTTCTCTTCTCACAGCTGTGTAACTCTGCATCTTTTGAGTTGTTACTTTCTAAGCCACAACTTCTTTTGCTGATAAGTACTACAAGTTTCAGAGAAGTTTTGCTGAGGTATTACTCTTTTTCCATAAAGTGCACGGACCAAGTAGACTGAACCTAGAACTTCCAAGAATGACGAGAACAAATGAAACAGGAACTACCACGGACAGGTAGTTCACTATTAGAAGCTGCTGGTACTTCCATATGATAAATGTCCCTACACTGTGGAAAAAGAACAAGCTGAACAGATGCGGACTAGGCCACAGACACAGCCCATAGACGAATACTTGCATTCAGGTGGTAGTGGGTCAGGGTGCAAGCACATTCTGATTTTGGAGTGCATGAACTGCCCACGCACTTCACTGGAAGGGGGGAGCCAAAAAAGGGACCAAAGAAACAATTTACAGATTTTACGAGCAAACTGCTGCTCAATGCAGATGAAGAAAATTTGATTTTGAAAATTTTCTAATGACCTGTTCAAGTTCTTTCCAGTCCCAGTGGTTTCCTTGCCCTGGAAGGGAGGAACGACTTTGCCTCGCAAGGGTCTGTTTAAGTGCAAGCCCCACACCATAGCTGCTAACACAACATGCTTTCTAACTAACAGGTGTACGTGTGTAAATGCAGTGGAAGCATCTACACGGAGAGATCCTACATCTGAAGTCATTGCACTGAGGCAGATTTCAAATTTCATGGTTTACAAATCATCACAACTATCTCACACTGAGAAAAACGAAAAACAAAAGAGCCCCAGAAATAATGGAAAATCCCCAATCCTTCACAAGTAAACATCTTATAGAAAGTTATATATACAGCGATCGTCAAATGCGCTCGCCCGCTCGCTTTCGCTACCAGATTTACCGTCGGGCGAGTGAAAGCTCCGGTAGCGGTAGCCCGAATGGCGAGCAGGAATTCTGAGATGAATCAGAACCTAGCAGCCACTCCGGCTTCCAGAATTTTTTTCGGGCTACCAGTATTGTTCAGGGCGGTAGCCCGAATGGCTACCATGGTCCTGACACATTTGACGATCGCTGTATATACATGTACAAACACTTAAAACATCTAATATTGTACACACATATATATCGAGCTGTGAGTATGTACAGTCAGTCCACACATTGTGTCTGGCCAAGGTTTTGATGACAAATGAATGCAGTAAATTGCAAACACTTCCTGCAATGTGGTATGCCCTGGAAATATTTACACATGGGAAGTAAAATGCATCATGATAGTTAAACAAAATCATACATGCTACTGGTTCTCTGCATCTCATTAAGTCTACACACTGAAAGAATAATAGATTTCAAACACTTATCAATAGTTACATTCACAAAAAGCGTAGCTGGGCCATGGCACGGATTTGCCCGATTCACTCCAATGGACTTCATGTACATGTTAAGCAAGTGTGAACTCCCCCCTGCCTGTTTCTGAAATTTAAAGATACTTATGCTACCATTACATATAGGGAGAACTCCGTTTTGGAACAGCTTTATTTATGCCTCTGCTCTCAGAATGGTCTATATTAGAGATCAGTAGACCTCCAAATAAAGCATACTGACATTTGATGCCAGTTAAAACGGTGAAACCTCTGCCGGGTTCCCCTTGTCAGCTGCTAAGTGAAACCCTCAGGGGAGACAATCAGAGAAATGTGCTTTGGTGAAAGGAGACTGTGCTCTGGAGTCTGGGTCCGTTTGTGTTACAATAATGCCACCAGCTACTACATTTTTGGCCTCAGTCAGCTGAACGCAAACCTGTCTGTGGATGTATTTGTGCTTGTGTCTTAGTGGTGTGAAGCTGGATACCATCAAAACAGCTCAGAATGACCTATGAGCCTAAAAATGATAGCATTAACCCCTTCAAATACGAATGAGCACACACACAATTTACACGATGAATTCATTACAGAGAGTACAATGCAAAACAACAAATGAAACCGTATCATCACACACATGAGAACAGTAGATGATTACAAGTGCATTCAAAATGAGATTTTCTCCATATCCTTCACACTGCCCCGTCCTCTACTGCTACTACTACCATCAACACAATTTTCTTTATGTACAATTCCAGAAGTTACGTTGAAACAGACTTCCTGTCTATACGTCCTTAGTGTACAGGAAATCCTGATTAATTTCAATGTCTCTACCTACTGATGGGTATTATGTTTGCTGGTACAGAGGGAATGTGGTCAGTTTGTTCCAAATGGCACCGTTTTCATGTACATGTACACTTTATCGACTAAGCGAAAAGTGACGCTCATCCATCCATTCCAGTCCCTGCAGGCCACTGGACGTTCAACGGACTGGATTCAGCTCCTGCACCATGCATGACTGGGCTAGTGCTACGTACAGACCTTCAATGTCAAGTGTCAAGTCAGCGCATCATACAATAAGAAGTTTCAGTGGCTTATTAGAGAAGAGAGAACTTTGGGCTTTTTCTATGACGATCACTTTCTGAATACCTGAGCGGCCACAATAACGGGGAAAAGAAAATCAACCACCACTCCCTACCACCAATCCCATTTCAACGCAGTGTAATTTCCGAGGCACCCTCAGTCTGAAACAATGCGCCAGGTTGATCAAGTTTCAATGGCGTTTCGCAAAACCCAACTCGCAAACTGATGACGCAAAAAAAAAAAAAAAAAAAATTGAAATACAGACTGATGTGGCCACAAGCTTAATGAAATTTTAACAGCACGGCTGACGGCACCAGTGAGGTAATGGGAGCACTTTTTCATAAAGGCTTAAAAAGCAGAGTGAGCCGTATGTAGATCCACCTAAAGTCAGCTGCTGTAAGAGAGATCACGTACATGTAAACTGTTAATAATAACTACAAGTATTGACAAGTTGATCAAATGACATGACAGGCGATGCTCAACATAAAATTACACGATGCAATGTACATTTACCAACATCAGGAACTTCAGACCACACATTTAAAACTGAACCTAAGGAGAAAATGACAACACCCTTTTCCAAACAAAGAAAGAAAGAAAAAAAAAAGTGTATGACATGTATGTATCAGTCATTACAAATTAGTAATTACTTACAACTGGGTAAAGGGGAAGGCACCCCCAATGCAAGGATTGGTGCTGTGTGACTTCCATAGCAGATAACTTTTCCTTGGTGCACTGACAGACATGCATAATTATTTGTCAGAAATTTATAATAATGACAGGTACATGTATCTCTCAAACATGGCACGCACCCATCATGAAAAGTGAATGTGAAAAGTGGCAGAGATTTCTGGCAATGCATCAATACCATGCGGATGGGAATACAAAGCATTGCCGTATGCCAGCCTAAGATGACGCCCAATGCAATACAACCAAAGAAGCTGATTCTTTACATGATGGTTTTGGTAATAGACCAGCAGAGAAATAGCACAAAGAAAGACCTCAAGTCAAACAGGTATTGACATCTGCCGGTTTTCTTGCTGAAGAGTATGAAAAGACCAAAACTCATCAGTTAGATTGTACAAAGTGGACGGCCTGACAGACATTACGAGGTGAGTTGCCTATCACAAACTACACAAGACTTGGCTACCACAAGACACAACATGGAAACTGACACCCACGTACCTTTAGATGAGACCATAAAGCAAATGTATACATGCACACAACTGTGGAACTCTACAAGTTAGCTGCAACATACACAACCAAATAGAACGGTGAACAGCAGTTTCGCCCTTCATCGCAGCACTAATTCTAATAACCTTTGAGGTACACGTACTGACAGTCAAAATGCAATCGCGTTGAAATTGCTGACACACTTGCAGTTCTAACGGTACACATCTGAACAATGCAAATACAGAAAGATATCCATATTTGCATGAGGTACAGTCCAATACAACTGGAACAGTAGACCTCAAAATTGGAAAACAAAAAGGCAAGAATACTGGTACTGCAAGAAATAACTGAATGGAACTATAATAATATTGAAAACAGCCCAAAAGAAACTGCTCATTAGCTCACAGACACAACCTGTTCAAAAACACCCAAACCGACATCAGAGTTTATAAGTGTCACACCACACACCCTCACCCCCCACCACTCCCCTCCTCAAACTCTTGCACTGTCTAGGGAAAAAAATCCACATTTGCACTCTTTCTTGGCAGAGGAACTGCAAAACATGGAATATAACTGATGAGAAACAGGAACATGGAAGTGCCATCCGCACAAAGTATACAAATTGCTTCCAAACTTGTACAAACAGATGCGGACCCACAGCGTAGACTTGTACGATTATGTACAGAGAAATCTAAGGTCATCACCATCACGTACAGCAACTCGTTCAAAGATCAAGTCAGACACCAACAGGACAGAGTCTGTATGACTTGCACATGACAGTAGTGAAAGAAAAGTGCCCAATGATAGTCATTATAAAGGAAATCACTCACAAAAAAATTGGACACACTGCCAGAAAGGAGAAAAAAAAATTTCCAGCCTGTTCTCTTACAAATCAAGAAGTAACAAACGGTATACTGGTACTATCCTGTTGCATTTCAAAGAAGAGAGACAGACAACAACAACAAAAGACAAAACCAAAACAAAACACACGCTGCTGAAAAGAGATGGAAGCCTGTTTTCAAGAAATGGTGGTGCCAACTTGTCATTTTGCTAGAATAACAGCAACAGGTGACATTAAGATGCACAGTGACACTCAACAACAATTTTGCAACACTGACTGAAAATTTGATCTTTTGCAGCCATGAAGAAGCTAGCTTGTATGACAGCAATAAAATTGTTACAGCCAGTATCCAAGTTTGCATGCTGGCTCCTTTCACTTGTTGTCTATCTGATAAATGGAAACTAAAATCAAGTCACTAAACAACAACAAATAAAAATGGAACTAACAACACCACAGATACTCTTTCAACTTCTGTTCCTGCACCCTTCAATGCCAAAGCTAAAAAAAGATGCGAAGAAAAAGAAATACTCAACAAAAATAAAATGCTGAATGGTGTGGTGTGCAGGGAACAAACGGATTTCCACCAGGTGGTGTCAATGGGAAAAAAAAATAGATGGCATATGCGCATCTATCAAGGAGCCCACGCAAGTGAATACACAGATGAAATGTCAGGTCAAAATCATGCCTTCTTTTTCCAAATGTGACATCCATCTTAGGCTAAGTAAAAGATGTCATGGCCACAGCTACTTTTCACAAATGTTCAAGCACAATTAACATACTGTTTTCAGATATTACTGGTATTTGCAGCTGTGGAACTGCACATACTGAGTGGAACAAGAAAAATGTCGACCAACACACTGCACCCATGGGGCCAGAGCTTTAAAAAAAAAAAAAAAAAAAAAGTCATGCATATATATCAGTAATGGAAAATCAACACCCTGCAACACAGAGTCACTCAGTCATGAAAGTATACAGCATGTACAGTGAGACCATGTGATGCGCACCAAGCCTACTGCTCTATCCAGGACGGTTTCTCGGCATTGGGTCGTTTGAGAGTGATGTTGAACTGTTTTAGCGTGGCCTCGAGCGCAGCAGCGTTGCCGCTGAAGTAGGCGGAGATGGCGTTGTGGAACAGCAGCAGCTGCTTGTGCATCACCTTCACCTGTACACAGAACAAAACAAACAAAAAAGTCTCAACACGTACCTCTAAACAGTTTCTAGTAAACCCAACATGAAGGTTTGTGTGTGTGTGTGTGTGTGTGTGTGTGTGTGTGTGTGTGTGTGTGTGTGTGTGTGTGTTATTAGGAACTGGACAAAAGTCTATCCATGAGTACTTTTCTTTAGTTTTAACAATGTTTGAATGTATGTGTGTGTGTGTGTGTGGGGGGGGGGGGGGGGGGGGGGGGGAAACGGTGGTGGTCTGAAAGTGTAAGGGTGCCAGAAACTAAGACAGTGAGAGAAACAAACACAGTCACATTATTCGCACTATCACATCCATGACAGACCCAGTAGGTTACGTTTTCTCAAGCTGTAGTCAGAGACAAATGTAACTGGCAAACTCTCCAATCACAAATCATTCTGCGACGTCAATGCAATACTGCAGCGTGCCCATGTCTTGAATCCCCCAACCACTCACAACAGACACACATTCACCACAGCTTAGTCATTTCATTCTCCAGCTACACTGCTCTCATGTAACTGTGAAGTACTGACCTTGTTTTCTTCCAGGAACTTCAGCTTAATGTTGACATCAGCCCGAAGGCGGTCAAACTTCAACTTGTGTTCCTCGAACTTGCGTTTCGTCTCCTCTATACGAGCACCAACTGCATTTTCCCGTGGTCCCAGCTGCAGTGCCTCAAGTTCATTCCGGTAAGCATCGTACTCCAACCTGAAACCAAACTGAGAACCCTGAGAACCAAATTGAGAAGCTCTGTTCAACGGAGGATGAACTGATACTGTAACATCCAGGAATGCAACACACAAGCGTTGAAGAATGAAGGACATTTCTACAAGGTGAAATTTTAAATCCATGCAAGACCACGAATAGTGCAAGTGGGATCTTTTCAGCCCGCAAATTTGAAATCATTCTCTGTACCAAGGCCAGGCTCTTGCAAACGAAACAGAAAAAGTCGGAGTCCCATGTGCAGCTCGAGTCCACGAACTCTCATGTCCATTTTTTTTTTTTTTTTTTTTTTCTGGGTTGCGTGTGTGCTCGTCTCCCTGACGGGTTGCCACACTATGTCCGTCTGGGCATAGTCAGCGACACTCCGACTTCGTTGGCTACTCTCATGTCAATAAGCCATACCCATCGCCCCACTAGCCACATGGGCATCAAAGGGCAAACAGAACACAGGGTCAGGAAATTTCAGGATTCTTTCTTTTCCCCACGTTTGGAATCATACCTTGAACTTTCATACTGTCGAATTGTCAGAAGAGTGTCCTCTATTGTCTTGTTGCACAGTGTATTGACCGATGATGTGAAGAAGTTCAGTGCACCTGCAACAAGCACCAATGGTAATGTACCTTTTATGATACCTGAGGAAACAATGCAGCTGACAGCAATGCAGCGGAACCTCTATGTAAGCCACCAATGTAAAAGACAAGTTCTGCCCCAGATGATCAGATGGATGGTCAGCACAAAACTGGTTCTCTAATTTCAAGCAGGTAAACGGGGTCCATCACACAGGCTACATTCAGTATACAGTAACATGCACCCGCTTGCTGTAAAATTGGTTACTGTGTGATCAGGTTGTTGTTCAAAAACAAAGGTTTCCTACATGGACGCATGCAAACTAAATAAGAATAGCATCTTCCTCACAGTATGCCAAAAAACAAAACAAAACCTTCCCAACTGACTGTAGATCACCCGTGTTCAATTATTCCTAAATTGTGCAAAGGTGTTCCTCAATCATGCTGGATTTATTAAAAACCTAAAACAGCACTAATGCTCACTACGAATCAAAGCAGGAGAAAATGTTACGGAGTAAGAAGAGCAACATACTCAGTAGGACCTCTCCATTCTTGACCAAAGCCTGCTGTGTCTCGGAGTTATAGCGGAACTCTTCCTGCAGTTCCGGGGACTTCTGAGCCAGCTCAGAAAAACCCTCACCCAGTGCACGCTGCGTCTGCACCACGTGGTAATAGTGCTGCGTCAGCAACCGTGATAGCCGCAGGATGTTGGCGTACTTTCTCTGTGTGTCCCGCAGGGACTCGATTTTCGTCTCCATTTCCAAGTCCACTGTCTTGGAGCCCTTCCCGAATCGCTCTGAAATGAGCTGCCGTGTGCATTTAAAAGTGTTCACACTCCAGTCTTTGATCGACTCCAGTTTGGACTGTGCGACGGCTGATACAGACTTGGGAACAAAGTCACCATTGCTCTGTGGTCCTGACAAAGGAATGTTGCTTGTAGCTGTCAAAAGAGAAGAGAAAGTTGTTTTTCTAAATCAGGGATGTAGCATTTGCTTGCAACTGACTGTCATATGACTGTTAAGAAAAAAAAAACAAAACACACACACACACGCAACATAAAGTTCAAAAAGCAAAACAAAGAATGAGAAATGCATACATATAGGGTACCTCAAAAATGTAATGTTACAACTTACATACAGTTCAGAACGGGTTGAACTGAAGCATGCCTAAGAGCAAGTCTGCATCTCAAACATAACTTTTCCCAAACACTGTACTTGCTATCAATATGAACATTACGTTTTCAAACACTCCAAGCATGACAAAACAAAGTACATATCAAAAAAACGCAAAACAAAAACTTATCCCCCCACCCCCCCCCCCCCCACCCAAAAAAAAAAAAAAAAAAAAAAAGCCAAGGCTTAACAATAACTTACCTGACTTCAATAAAATAGAATACTATATGATATGTCTGTCTTTTACTGATGATTTAATATGATATTGTATGTCGTTAGTAAGGAAGTAACTAAATATACTGAATCATTGGGTCAGTTACTACAGCTCAGTTGGCATCATATTTCGCCCGATAGGAGGTGCAAATGTGTACAAGTCAATTCTGCCAATATTTCGGCATAAACAGTCATCCACTAACGGGGGCGACTGTATACCCACAACGCGGGCGGGTGCAAATGTACTCCAAGGTCTAGCGAGGTGAAGTCACGCGGCCGCTGACTTTGTTCTACGAATTTACTCTGTTTATGCGAAATATCAATGGAACTGACTGGTATACATTTGCACCCCCTAACGAGCAAACAATACCAACTGAGTGTTACTAAAACCTGATAAAGAGGAGCAATTTCATGCATGGGCAAGTGGAAGTAAATCAATCTCTCAGCCTCAGACAAAGGTTTCACTTGCAGTTGCAGTATGGACAGGATCATGCTCTGGTGTGTGGTAAGTGCAGTAGGAGGAGAAAGGGGAAGCATATTTTCAGAAGCTAAGAGTAAAAGCAGACAAAAAGTAACGTAATGTATACTGGACTTCAGGCATATCTCACCTTTCTCATTGTGTTGTTACAAAATATGCAAAACATTCCTTAATTTTAATTAACGAAGTTTTAGTTGTTTTGGTTTTTTCACAATGTCTGACATACCTCTCAGCCTTTCCATTTTTCACAAAAGGAAGAAAATACATGTAGCTCTAGACTGTACAAGATCAAACTGCTGAGTCATGATGATGAGGAAAATAAGGACAAACTTTATGATGCAGATCTCCAGCCAAAACAGTTCCCACCATTGCAGTAAGCTTTAAAGAAATTACATGTCTAAGACCGACCTTGCACGGGTATTACAAGCAAAGAGTGTTTAGCATAGACAACAATAACAGGAAGAGTAAGTGGGTGGCTCACTGAAGTTAATAAGATATTACAGCTTTCTATCACTAACTACAGAATGCATGAATCATGACTAGCATTTCTAATTCTATAGCGGAGTCCCCCTTGCTAATGGAAACTGGCAGTTCACCCCCAAAAATAAATTAAACATTAACATTATAAAAATTAATAAATATGAAATGACGTACGGGAGATTGTTCCACAAAATGTAGAGGTCAGATAAGTATCATAAAATGACCATGAAAGAAAAACAGTGCATCTGTTGAGGCTGTGCTTGGTTGTCTGCCTTTCCTTGACACTATTTGTAAAGTTTTGCATTGCACCAACAGAACATTTTGAATAAATGCAGTGTCAATGGAGCGGCAGCTGCTCAGTGAAAACACAAGTTTTGTAGATATCTAGTGATAGATTATTTATGCGGCATTCACCAATAAAAACAATTTATATGCAGAAAATGCATTGCCCTAACCGTGACACTCACACACAACACTACCATTAGTATCAAAACAACTTAACAAGACATCCTGTTGTGCATCCTGAAAGGGTATATATATATATACAGAACAGAAATTAGAACACCTCATTCTGTGCATCATTTCCTGAAGTGTGTGAATATGAGCAAAGAGAGGCACTCTACCATAGTAGTAGCACAGAAGTCAACCTGAGAAACAGATGTGCAGTGGTTAAAATGTTAGAAGCAGAGAGGAAACACACCAGGCGGGACCGTAAAGGAGCGTGTAAGCCTGCCTTGAGTTGCTGCTCCAGCTCTTTCCTCTGTAGTTGTACCATACCCTCCTGAGTAGGAGGCGCTCATCATGTTCGGAGTCCCTCCTTGCACTGTTGACCCTATTTCATTAAGGCTGGGCCCGTCATCCAGCATCTCTTGCAAATCACGCTCAAAGTTGTCATCTTCCTTATCCTTCACTGGCTGAGGTGGTTGTGAATCTGCCATGACTGCACTCATCTGAAACCGTCAACATTATGCAACTTACTGAAGTTACTGTCATAGTACTCATGCATGATACATGTCTTTTAAAACAGAAATTAGAGTACAGACCTTCGGATGATGTCAGGACTATTGCCCTCTTTGTTCCTACCAAACAGTCAAAGATTTAGTGAGACTTCAGGTCTAGATGCATGCAAGGTTTTGTAATTACATTACAAAGTTTCACAAAGGCCCATATATATATATTGGTACATGTATACAGAAGTAGTAGGTCAAGATAGCAGGAACCTAAAAGGCCGTCTGGCACAGGGAGTGAACATTCGCTGCAGAAATCGTAGCACCAGGCTGCTAATTAAGCTTTCTGTTTACCAGTGAATTTGCATTAAGATTTATAGAAGGACAAATGCTTATAAAATACTATCTTTATTAAGGTTGACTGGACTATTTATCTTCATTTTGTTGAAGGGCCGTTGCAAGGAAGATCTTGATTTGGGCTTATCTGGCAAGCATGAAACTTGGATTGAAAGTGCTATCGATCCATCCTATTTTGCCGTGAGTTTTTCCCTCTGAATCAGCTTTCCCGAAATTGCTATGGCTTTTGAAACACAAACAAAGGAGGTAAATGGACGTCATGCACGCCTGAGATGCGCTCGTCCATTTTTGTTGTGTGTATCTGAGAGCAATTTACTTGAGAGCGGTACACTCACCTGTGTTTGTGTCCACGACGTGTTGATGACGTCATAGCGTAGTTTCTGCTTCCGGTAGTGACAGATTGTTTCCCTTGAGTAAAATTGGTCACGTGACCAAAAAATTCCCCTTCACAAGGGGGTTAATTTTCTTTCACTGTCCCACCCTACTTTAGGGCCAACGGTTTCTCTGGTTTTACTGGTGAATAACCGCTGTGTTCTAATTGAATCCTGCGATGGCAGGAAAACGCACACATTGATGCAGATTCGCTGAAATACATCTGGACACCTATTCAGTTTCTTGAGTTACCGTTCCTGAAGCATCCTACTTTCGATTTTGTTGAGTGGAACGGGAATTTCCCAGAACGATCGCAATTTTCATCCGGAAAAAGCTTTGTGAGATGGGGACTATTTTACTTTAACACACGCAAGAAGCCATGGCAGAAGAGCATGATGAATACTGGAGAAAGAAACTGGTCGTAAAGGTAAGAATGCGGTAGCAGTTTGATTTTCTTACCGAAAACTTAGAGACAGGGTAATCATTGCTGGGGCCTCGCTACGCATTTTCGAAAGCCTCAGCCTTTTTCTAGTGCATGTTATAATTAAATAGTGTTTTGTTTTGCAGATTCAAAAAGTTTGTCAACATTCTTTTTTTAGTTCTGGTGTTCTCATATTGGTCACTGCACCCGCGGAGATCATGATTCCGAGAGGGATAATATAGGACGTTTCCAGTCCCCCCTATCTATCCACTGTCTCAGCCTAGAATAAAGGTTTTCTTTTCAGTTTCACTTACACATTTTATCACTGGAAAGGATTTGCATATATTTACATGAACATATTTTACTAATACCTGCCGTACACGTTCTTTACAATTTTCTTTGCAGAATATTCCATGTGACTGGTCTGCCGACATGATAAAAAATTTTCTGGAGGTGGTGACAGAGGCTGATGTTGAGGACAGTGGAGTGGACTATTTTTGTGATGTCTCACACACAGCTCTTGTTACTTCAGCAGTTGTGCTTTCTGGTATTTTAATCATTCCTTACTATTGATAACAAAATAATAGATAAATGGCAAGCAAGGTAACATCTTTAAGAACACTTTGGCACATTAGTGAGACTTAGTAGGATTTCGTACGGAGGACTTCGTTGAGCAGCGTAACCCATTTACATGTAAATTAGGCTCACACGGCAGAGGCCGCAAGCTGCTAATGCGCTGCGATTAGCTAATGGTACCCATAACGTGCCTAATTTACATGCAAGTGGGTTACGCTGCTCAGCGAAGTTCTCCGTGCGAAGCCCTACTAAGTCTCACTACTTGCTTTGTCAGTGTCAGTCTATGTGTGGCATTGAAACTTAGAATTGATGTGTGGACTCACGTTTACAGTGTATGTCACCAGTGTCCTATGTCTTAATCCTTCTTTCTCAAGCATACAGATTAGATGTGTGTGTGTGTGTGTGTGTGTGTGTGTGTGTGTGTGTGTGTGTGTGTGTGTGTGTGTGTGTTTACAACACTATAATCCCTTTTTGCAGGGGAATGGATTTCCAAAGCCCAGCAGCAGATACAGGAAACCAGACAGCCTCTGCGGCTGAAGATGATAGGGGAAGCTCCAACATCCATCTTGGTGCGAGATCTGGTCCCAAATTTGTCCCGTGATCACCTGTTTTACTACTTTGACAGTCCTAAGTCAGGTGGCATAGAAGAATCAGTCTTGGACGATGGATGTGAACTGTTTCCAGGCCTCAAGATGGCTGTCATAACCTTTTCTTCACATGATGGTAATGCAGTACGAAACTGTCAAATGAAAGTATAGGTCATAGACTGCAGGATGCATTGTTTCATTGATTTGTTTTTTGTTGATGGTGGTGGGTTACATTTTTATTTGTTGTTGCTGTTTGTTTTGTTGGTTTAATTGTTCTTTGGTGGTGGTGGTGGTGGGTTAAATTTTTAATTGTTGTTGCTGTTTGTTTTGTTGGTTTGTTTTTTGGTGGTGGTGGTGGATTAAATTTTTATTTGTTGTTGCTGTTTGTTTTGTTGGTTTGTTTTTTGGTGGTGGTGGTGGTGGTGGTGGTGGATTAAATTTTTAATTGTTGTTGCTGTTTGTTTTTTTGGTGTAATTGTTTTTGGTTGGTGGTGGTGGGTTAAATTTTTAATTGTTGTTGCTGTTTGTTTTGTTGGTTTATATGCTTCATTGTCAGCATCTTTCTTTACTGGTTTAGATGGAAGGAAACCAGGTTTATGATACACAAGTGAGGTGTGGACGGCCCAGTTGACAAGCACAAGTTGGCACTGCTGACATAGTGATATTAGTGACATACGTACCAGTACTTCGATCCTAGCAGGTCTCAAAGACTCTACATCTCCACTGTACAAAAACTCAGTGTTCATTCCTACTGATTCTGTTTTGTAATGCTGTTGCAGTTGCCAAGAATGTCCTTGCTGTGCAAGAGCACCAAATTTGTGAAGGTGTCAGAGTGCGAGTGGAGCCTTGCTACGATGAATTCCACAAGCCTCTGCTTCAGGAGCTGGCACACCTCTCCACAGGCCCTGCACCATCTCAGGCTAAGGCTGCTGGTTCTGCCAAGTCTGGAACACTTGTCCAACATGCACAATCCACCCCCACTGTATTAGGTGGTCCCCAAAATTCTATGGAGAATGGAACCAGAAGATCAGTAGATGAATCGCACTATTCAGAAGTGAGGGGACAGAAAGAAAATTCTGAACACATTGGTTTACTGACAGTCAGAGGCCAAGGCACTGAAGATCAGCAGTGGAGGGATCTGTCTAATTCAGCTGAAACAGAGACGCAGTTTGCCTTAGATAAAATCCGTGCCAGCAGGTGTGGTGTTTATTCTGGATACCCACCACCCAGGACACATCACACGACCAGGCAGGGTGCAGGCCACAACCACTTTCCACTACAGTCTTTCACTTCACAGGAGTACCAGTCCTTTGAAATTGATGGAGGGGACTTCCACGACAGGGTTTTATACTCTGAATTGCCAGCATATGAGATATATGGATATAGCCATACATCCACTGAAAGGAGCTCCTCCACTGACCAACAGATGGACCAGTTTTACCTGCATTCAGCCTCAGATGAATCTGAAGATGATGGTTTGCGGAAGCCTGAATCACGAGCTTCAGCCACCATGATGGAACGAGGTTCTGATCTGCAAATGCATTTGAGAGAAAGTGAGGTTGCTGCTGGTTTGCGGAAGCCTGAATCACGAGCTTCAGCCACCATGATGGAACGGTGTTCTGATCTGCAAATGCATGAGAGAGAAAGTGAGCACCCTGAGGAGAGGACCAAAACCCAGCTTCAGTCGCAGACAGCTGAGCACCTTTCGGTACCAACGTACAAGCTGAAAATTTTGAAACAGTGTGTTGCAGACTTTCAGGGCTGCCAGGTTACATTTCTCGAGCAACAGGGGATGATTCTCTTCAGCGGGACTAAAGACGACTGTTCAAATGTCAAGCAAATATTTCTTATACAGAGTCAGGTGAGTGTAAGGGAAAACGTGTTGACCGAGTCCAGTTCTCTTGAGTGGTTAAATTATAATGTTCTTGTGTGCTTGGATTTTGGCAGCCTGTATGTACATTATGTCTAAATTATCAGGCTTGCAAAACAGCCAGCTGCCATTTACTGTAGCTTGGAATGCCTGCCACTGCCTTTTACTGCTGAATGCACAACTTTTTGGAAAGTATATTTCCACTCAGGACTGGCATAGCCATCTTTCAGTATATACATGCAGTACGTGTTTCCTTATTTTGATTTAATTCTTGACTCTAACTACATTCCAGGAGCTTGCTGAGAACAGGCGAAGTGTTCCATCATCAATATCTACCATTCTTCAAACCCCACAAGGTCAAAGGTACTTGGATGAAGTAAACCAGCAGTATCTCAGATGCTCGATAGAGGTGCAGGAATCCACCATCATTTGTGCTGGACTTGACATGAGGGAAGTGAACAGTCTCTTGGAAGACATTGTGGGAAACATCAGACGAGAGATTTGTGAGGTAAGTCGCATATACCATACTGAAACTGTGCACTTGATGCAGTAAATTTCAACAGGCAGAGGTGAGTTCATATAACATTTTTATTTTGCATTGTAACATGCGGACAGTTTGTCCGAGAAAGTTGAAATAATTATTTGGAGTGAAGATCATGACATTCTATCAGTTTCAATTATTGGTAAGAAGAAAAGTGAAAAAGGAACTTGGGGCACTGCAAGGAAGAGAAATATGTGTGTAAAGGAGCATGATCTTAGATCTACAGAGCCCAGCATAGACAGAAGAAGAAAAAAAAAGAATGAGAGGGTGTGTGTATAGTGACTAAGAGGAGTCAGAGCAGTGGAGGCCTCCTGAAAGGGGTTGTAATCGCACAGCATGCCGCTTGCACTTCCAGTGGAAATACATGTATAATTTTGGTCTCTGAAGAGGGTTCCTGTTTGTAATATGGCCCGTGCATTTCAGTCTAGGCGACCTTATCGACACACCTATTGACAGGAGGTGACTCACATGAAAATCCAAGCAATACAAATACACCACAATAATGGAGTATCGTGCTGTGCATACAGCAGCGCAATTATGGAGTACCGTGCTGTGCATACAGCAGCGCAATTATGGAGTACCGTGCTGTGCATACAGCAGCGCAATTATCGAGTACCGTGCTGTGCATACAGCAGCGCAATTATCGAGTACCGTGCTGTACATACAGCAGCGCAATTATGGAGTATCGTGCTGTGCATACAGCAGCGCAATTATGGAGTACCGTGCTGTGCATACAGCAGCGCAATTATGGAGTACTGTGCTGTGCATACAGCAGCGCCACCACAGTGTGGCAGTCTCTCTTTTTTGATGATTGGTAAGAAGGTTAGTGGAAGAAAAGTACATGTTGAACAAGTTACATTTTTTTAGAGTAACATTTGAACTGGCTTCATCAGGTCCCCACCACGCTGTCTGGAAGCCCCGAGCTGCTCACTGTTAAAACTGGTCTGGAGTCAGAGCTGATGGTTCTGCTGACACTGCCCACCGCTGGATCAAACAAGCTTCTTGTGGACGGCATCAATGGAGATGTGGACAAGGCTAAGAGGGAACTGCAGGAGCATGTGAAAAACAACAAGCTTGGCCGAAAGACTTTCAAAGTCACTGGTGCCATGGCAGACAGAGCAGTCAAGCAGTGGTACTCCAAACAACTAGAGGAAGCCAAAGCTCTGATCCTGTAAGCAGAAAAAGACTTTTTTTTCACTTTTTTTCTTTTTGAACAATGTCTATTATGCATGGCATGAGGTTCCTGACATGGAACAAACATGCATTTTTCCTGCATTTTTCTGCATAAAAAACAATGTATGAGTAATAATTGATTTTAGAGCCATGAGCATGCATTGAACATCTATAGATGAATCTGGCCCTTTTGTCAAGATGTAAACTGTAATTTTTCATTTCTCGGTTGTCTAAGGAAATGTTTTTTTGTAGTGTATTGATGGTATACATTGGCCAGGTGTCTTTTTTTAACAGATATGATACACAACGATCAAAGAGCACAAGGCACCGTGGCCATTCAAGGCATCGGGCAACTAAACCTGCACGTCCTCGTCATCATCAACCCCATCATGGTAGATCTGATGAGTTCCGCCAGTACACCGCCACTATCGGCAACACCATAGTGACGATTAAATCCGGAGACATCTCCAGAGAAAACGTAATTCCTATTCCATTTAATTTCGCAGCATTCTGAGGCAATAGAAAATCAAAGTCTAGTGGGGATTGGAGAGAGTGGATGAGGGTCTGTTGACGTGTGTCACTGGCAGCATGAGGCCAAGTTCTGACTGAGCGTCACAACTGTTGCTACCAGTATTTCTGACTAACTTTCAAAGCGCTCTGCCTTATGTTCGTAAGTGTAGGATTATCTGTTGTCAGATAATATGTCTGTTAGTGCATCAGGAGAGCGATACTCCAGTGTGCTCTGTGTGTGTGTGTGTGTAAAGGTGCAAGTTCTAGTGAGCATCGTTGGTGAAGATCTGAACTTGAAGGGGACTGCAGTGGGTGGAGCCATCCTCAAAAGATTCCCTCATGGTGCAAAGGTCAGTGTCTGGAGTACGTATCACATGCTTGATGTGATGCAGCTGACATGCTTCGAATGTAGGAAATACTGGATGCATTGTGATGCAGCTGACATGCTTCTGAAAGATTCAGAAATTGTGTCAGAAGCTTTTTTTATTCTGTTTCTGCAGCTGATGTCACCTCTAATGGGAAACAGCTACGTAGGCTTGAAGGATTCAGTACTTGGGAAATTGCTGTATCAGACTTGATATATGCATGGGGCAAACTAACTAAAATTGTAGAACATCACAGGTCCTTGCAGCTTTGCTGTAGATGAACCATTCATTGTAGCACTGTTTTTATGTTTGCTCAGGATCTCCAAAGCCGGCAGGCAGTGCAGGGCCATGGTTGCCGGGTAATTCAAGGACAAATACAGCCAGAATCAGCTCTTGGACCTGCATACTCATCGTCACCCTGCATACTCCATGCTGTGCTGCAAAAACTTTCTGAACCAAACCTGACCACAGTGAGGTTTTTGTTGTTAAATATGTGTATGTGTGCATGTGTGTGTGTACATGTGTCTCTGTGCCACCCCTCACTTCCACCCCACAGGCATCTGCAAATTACAGTACCAGCAATGAAGTTGTTTTCTGAAGTTTTTCATGGCCATCCTACACTGGTACACTCCTCTGTGCTCTTTGTCCCTGACAGATTTACAGTAAATTTAGTCCCTTGAAGAGAGAGTGTGGCTGCCCATGTGGTTGAGTACTACTTGAAAACGGTCACACATGCAGTGCTCTCATCCCATCCGATGACCCTGGGAGTGTTCAGCCATGAAACAACAACTGTAAATTTATGGGTATATTGTATTTTGTAAGTGTCGCGATTGCAGCTGTCGAGAGTTGGACCCTAGTGTCCATGAGCAGAACAAGAGACTAATATAATTACCACCAGCTAGGTAACCATGCACCAGGCGACAATTGACTTTCAAATGATTTTTTTTTTCTACTTTATTAGCCCTTCTGGGAAATTCGGGCTGCTTCCTCCAGGGGAAGCGCATCGCCACGGTGCAGCGCCACCCAATACCTATCCTATATTTTTTACAATTTTTGCTGGGGGTGGAAGGCCAGATAACCCAGAGAGAAACCCCCGATGAGCAGCCCAGTAGCCAGGAAAACCGGTCTCACATAATTATCACAAGGTGGACCGTGGCTCGAACACATGTTTTATCGCCATGACACTGGTGATGGCCGTTCAGTAGCGCAGCAGCTAAATCCGATGCGCTACCTATTAGACCACCGCTCACCCCCACCCCCACCCCCTTTTTTTTTTAATTTTGGATCTTTTAAAAAAATAAAAAGGGTGAAACGGTTGACACAGACATGCCTTTACTTAGTTGCTTCGTCAGGAAAGACATCCATTGCATTCCCACCAGTCTTGGGGTTGGGGAGAGGTTTGGGTTTCCAGCTGATGCTGTGGCAGATCCCATGATCTCGTGATTCAGAATGCAGTGCTCTCATCCCGTCCAAGACCCTGGGAGTGTTCAGCCCAGTCAGAACTGTAAATGTACATGTATTGTATTTTGAAAGTGTCACAATGGCAGTTGTCAAGAGTTGGCCTCATGTGTCCATTAGCAGAACAGGAGACTTCTCTATAATTGCCACCAGTTAGGTAACCACCAGGTGACAATTTACTTTCAAATAATATTGGACTTTTGTTTTCTTTTTTTAAATACAGAGTGTGAAACAGTTGACACAGACGTGCCTTTTCTTAGCTGCTTCGTCAGGAAAGACGTCCATCGCATTCCCACCGCTCGGGGTTGGGAAGAGGTTTGGGTTTCCAGCTGATTCAGTGGCTGATGCCATGATCTCCAGTGTTGCAGAATGCATCCATGAAAAACTACATGTTCTGCAGGTATGTATTGTTGAGTTGCCTGTTAGCACTTGTTAGTCCCTTCACGCAGTAAGTAGCAACTGTTTTCAGGCACATTTCTGCACTATATATATAGCAGACATGGGATTGTACTGGATGGATGATTATAATGTTAAGGGTTAATCATATTACATGTACTGCTGGTTAAAAGCAGTAATGATGACACTGTAAACATTTTCTCATTCAGAATTCTCACTTACTTGACGATAAAATCAACCGTTTGCAGAGGCTGCAGAACAACGCAGCAAGGCTAGTCCTCCACAGATCCAAGCAAGACCATGCAAAACCTCTCCTGAGAGAGTTGCATGGCTCCCAGTGAAGGCTAGGATTGAATACAAGGTTGCCACTTTATGCTACTGCACTCTGCAGTCTAGCACACCTGCATACCTTGCTGAGCTCCTCACTCCATACGTTCCTACTCGATCCCTGCGCTCCCAGTGAGCAGGTCACCTCTGTGTCCCTCGCTTTAATCTAAACAGTTTTGGGAAGCGTTCTTTTTTTTTTTACTCTGGTCCTCCTACATGGAATACTTCACCAAAGCCCATCCGAGGTTTTCCTACACTGTTGTCCTTTAAATCTAATCTTAAGACACACTTGTTTTTAAAGTATCTGGACTGATCTGCGTGATCTACCATTCTCTACAAACTTGAGATCACATCTCAAAATGCGCAAGGGTGGTATCATATGCAAGTCTGATAGTGTCAGTCTTACTTTTAGGTGCTCACCACTGCTATCTTTTAAGGTTTTAACTGGCTCATTCCAGTCTGTGCTTTTGTTTTTAGTTCTTATCACTGGTTCTTTCTCTCATTTCTGTTTTGTTTTACCTAGGTTGTGTGTGCTCGTTCTTGGTGTTTGATTAATTCGTGTTTTAATTGTCTCTGCATGTCTTTTATCATTTTACTTGTGTTATGACTTATCCGCTGTTCTTAATCTGTGCTCGTTTACTTTTTTAGTTGTTCTCGCGTAGTGTACATTTAGTGAATGTGTTGTTTTATGTTTTTTACTTCATTTTTAGATTGTAAGGCGCCTAGAGCTCGCTCCCCGGGGATAGGCACCCTATAAGTATTATTATGATTATTATGAATATTATTAACATGGAGAACATGGCAGGTTTTTTTGGGAGGTTTATTTTCAATGTTTTCCCTTGAAATGAAATCCTGTCAGATCACCACTAGTATGACGAATCCATTTAAATAATACCAGATAGTTGAGATGTACTGCAAGAGTTTGTATTATGGTCATTTTGTACAGAATGTGGTATTTGTCATCAATGATGTGGACACTGCCAAGAGGTTCAAAGTTGCCCTTCAGGACCAGGGCCAAAAATTTTCTCGAGAAATGGGAGCAGCAGCATCAGTGAATATTCAGAGTGATGATGATCAGAGCGATGATGACAACACTCTAGTTGATGACGACTTCAGTTTCGATGCCAGTGCAGATGGTTCGAGCAGTAGCAGCAGCGAAGATGACACCTTGTCGTTTGTTGATTTGCCAGATGACAGCCCACAGGACTTTGGTAATTAAGGTCATATGCTGATGATAGTTTCTGAAGAGTGTTGTGTGTCGATTTTGTAGCTTGAAAATGGAAGCGTGTTTGCAGATGTAAGACGAACACATCTGTCTCTGTTACAGTACTTCCTGTTCACTGGGTGTGCCATGCACAAAGTCAAACACTGTGCTACATTTTTAACCCTGGCCTTGCTGAAAGAATTTTTGTTATGCTGAAAAAAAAAAATAGAGGTAGTCTGGAATATTCTGTTCTCAGCACCACAAGAGTTAACTTTTGCCAGAATTATTAGGCTAGTGCAGAATGTTGTGCTATTATGTACATTCTAAGCATTGATTATCTTCAGCAATGTTGATCTCAGATGGTAATAACTTTGAGTGTAAAGACAACACTGCTGTGTAATGGCAAATGCAAATAAGTCCATGTCATCATTTTAGGGGGAAAAGGGCTGATTTCAAAATGAAGGACATTGACAAAATGTTCTTTTTCCTCAAATGACATCAATGGACTTACACTTTGTTTTGTCATTTCATAGCAGAACAGACAGAAAATCATCCTACCCTAGTGTTTTGCTCTGCAAATTTGGCTCCCGGATGCCTTTTACATAAGTATACCTGCAAGTTCTACTTTCCAAGGTATTGATCAAAGTGTGTGTTCATGTGTGTGTCAGTGTATGTGTGTGTGTGTGTGTGTGTGTGTGTTGTTTTCTCTCTCTCTCTCTCTCTCTTTCTAGGTCGTCCACAGGCCTCCGTGAACAGTAACAAGTGTGAGGCCATGGTGTGCACACAGACTCAGGCCAGTATACCAACAGCTAAAGCATTGCTGCTCAAGGAACTCAAGTCTACATTCCTGTGGCTTGGCACAGTGGAGGACCTTGCCACTTTCAAGAAATTGGGCACTAAAGCCATGGATGAGATTCAGACGGCTGCCTTGAAAGAGAATGTTATTCTGCGTGTGTCTGAAAAAGGTGAAATCTTTTATCACTGCATGTGTGAATGCAATATCTTTCTGAAGATTAGACAGAAAATCATCAGAGAAATCCAGAAAGAAACACTGCATGTGAAAATAAATTAATAAAATTATAAGTGGTGAATTTCTTGTGTGATTGTGTATGGCGTATGGATTACCCTCCAAAATTCTTTTTGAGCATGTTATATGTTTTGTGTCTTCATGAAAAGGTTTAAATTATTTATTTTCTCTTCGGTGGATTAAGAGAAAGTGCCCATTAACCTGCGATAATCTGTATTACAGATGGCAAGGTGACAGCATGTGGTCAGAAGGCTGACGTTGGACAGGTTGTGTCGCTCATCAAAGACAAGATCCTGAAGTACATGAGTCAAGACAAGAGGGAGAGTTTGCATGCAGGTGCTAGCAAGCATGGACACAGGGTCACAGGGCTGCCTGCCAACACTAACCAGGTCCCTGGCTATTGGAAGGTAATTGTTGGCTGGGCTTGTATTGAAAGTCTATTTCCAAATGGACTTTAAAGAAGAAGGCAGGTGCCTTTGCGTTTGCTTTTCCTCCCCTCCCCCCCCCCCCACCCCTTGTTTTTTTTTTAGAGCCCACCTGAACAAGGATAAAAAAAAAGATTTTTGCACCTGAACTTTCTCACTTGTCAGACACCTTGTGTAATTAAATGAACTTCTGTTACAGATTTGCCAGAAAGGTCTGTTCAGAACTATTGAAGAAGCTATCCGCAGTGTGAGGAAACACGGTGCACTGCACGCCGTAGACAATGAGGAGGAGAAGGCTGTGGAGCAGCTCATCAGAGACACATGGATGCAACGGTACATTGGAGCAGGGAAAGATGGGATCGGCCTAACTCATAAAAACATCAAGGTTTGTGCTTATGTGGAGAAGTACATGGCATAGTGGTTTTGATGTGCATGTATACCCAGATCTGTGTATGTACTGCAAACTCTGCAAGAAAGGTTTAGATTGATTTTCAGACAAGTTTAGACATGCGCCTGCGTCCCATGGAAGAAGAAAAAGCTTTAGGTATAAAATCGAGCTTCTTTTATCTCTTTGTCTATGTGCATGTCAAAATCATTATGTTAAATGGTGAATATTTAAATGGTGAATATTTAAATGGTGTGAGCTGGCACTGTCAGCCTGATGTTGTCACTATGGTTGTCTCTGCTAACTACATTGCACGACTAGGGACAGAATTTTTGAACTTCAGAAATACACCAGTGATTTCTTTAGCTGTTTTCAAACTGGTACCAAGTTATCACACACCAAATTTGAAACTGAGTGAACTTTGCCTTTATTTTTTACGATAGGTTGTGAAGATTGAGCGGCTTGAAAACCCAAAGCTTTGGGCAAAGTATTCCCTGTCCCGAGAAGAATGCATCCACGAACTCAGATCGAGTAAGAAGGGTGGGTTTACACCTGTTGAGAAACTACGTGGTTCATCAGGGCCAGTGAAGACAACCACCTCTCTGAGGAAAGGCAACCCCCTACGGCGAGAGATCTATCCGCAGCAAGTGAGCTTGAAAAATGTTTTATTTAATGATTTAATTCCTCTGAAGACAAATTCTTTGAGCATGTTCACTAGACACCCGTGCAGGGTAGATGCTCTTGAGGCCATTCAATATATTAGGCTATATCATCATAGGCATCATGTCATCATAGGCATGTGTCTGGAACAGGCCTAATCAAATTGGGCCTAATAGCATGCAGGTAGGTGTACTGACACTTTTTGTAGACTTCGTGTAGATATACAGCCTGCTGGAAAAGCAGTATGAAGTTGCACTAACTGCCTGTTTATTCAGGGATAGAGAGTTAAATGTTGTCAATGTCTAGTCAGACCTCCACCAGCAGCATTTGCTTTGCTGAAATCAGAGAAACATTTTTTACTGTACATCTGTTGAAATACATTTCTTTTTTCATTCAAGTGATTTGAAAGATGATTTGCACAAATGAGAAACAAATTTAAAATATAAGCTGAAAAACTTATGACATGTAATTACTTTCCTTTTCTTCTTCAGTTGAATGAGCACTACCTGTTTCACGGTACGAAGAAGGATTATATAGATGATATCGTCAAAGATGGTCTTGACAGTCGCATATCCAGCGACAAGGCAATGCTGGGCAGAGGGATCTACGCTTCAGAAAGTGCCACAAAAGCTGATCAGTACACTGGTGAGACTGGAGTTGGAACTGAAGCAACTCTCATTTTTTTTTTTTTCCTATTCCTTTCTGCAGCCTTTGCAACAATTTTGATGGGTTTTGTTTGTTTTTTGGTAAGGTTGCCCTATCCATCCAGCGCTAGCCCTGAGTTTTTCATTCTTACCACCACTGATCTATGTCATTTTGCGCCGTTCCGAGCTTTTTCGACTCAGCTGTGCACGTGGGTGTGTGTGTGTGTGTGTGTGTGTGTGTGTGTGTGTGTGTGTGTGTGTGTGTGTGTGCTACTTTTCATTTAAATTGTGTGTATCGTTTGCATACCCGAATACATTAAAAAAAAAAGTAGATCAAGTTTCTAAGGCAATGATGGTCGCACAGAAAACTACTCAGCTGCTGTATCTTCATAGGTAACTAAGATGAATTCCTGATCTGATTATTATGATTGTTCAGGGTTTCATATATCTGTGGGAACTATAATAGCTAGCTAGGACAATTGTCTCCTGGCTGACTTTAAAATTATAGGACTTTTGTCCTGAATACTGTCCACTTGGGCACACTGACATGACATGTTCGCCTTGGTAAGAAAGTAACTGGAAAATCTGTTATAATTCTGAAAAAGACTTGGTTTATTGAAGCGATTCATAGCAGATGAAGGAATGGTTGAGTTTTCCATGTTCCCTCTGTCTTTGAAATCAAATTAATTTTTTGCACTATTTACAGATAAAAAGCAACAAAGGACACGCAGCCGCAAGACCATGATACTGGTTCGAGTGCTGTTGGGGCAACCATACATGAGTACAGCCAAAAACCCGACAAAATACAACCGGCCGCCTTGTATGAAGTGTGACAAAGATGTTTGTACAGGCTGTAAGGCCAAACATTATGACTCTGTCATTGATGACGCTCAACGCAACTTCAGAGAATTTGTCGTGTATGAAAGGCATATGTGCTACCCCGAGTACTTTATCACTTACGAGAGAGTTTAGCATCATTGAGACGTGTTGTTTCAGAAGTACCTGACTGAGTCAGAATGTGATGTTGACCTGCATGGCTTACTTGGATTCCAGCGCATGCTGGCACTGCAGGGGGTAAAAATGTGTTCATGGGGTGTGTGAGCTCCCTTCTCTCTCCCACTCCATTTTGTTCTGCATCTTTCTGTCTTTTTGGTGGTGGTGGTTGTTTTGGGTTTGTTTTGTTGGGGTTTTGGGGGTTTTTTTGGTATGTGATACTGTTCATTTTGTGCTATTTATGTGTTTTAATTTCTTTCTTTCTTTTCTTTTTTGGGGTAAGGGTGGTAAGGGGAGTATATTAAACTAGCTTACTTGGATACCAGTATATGTTGACACTGCAGTGGAGGGATATGTTTTCATGCGGGACCTGAGCTCCCTTCAATCAGGGTCAGCCGCTCTCCTTTTTTTCTCTCCCCCCCCCCCCCTTTTTTTTTTTTTTGAGGGGGTGGGGTGGGGGATTGAGCCATGGTCATTTTTGTGTGCCCTTGTGAAAATAATACGTATTCATTGCATGAATAATTGTCACAGACGCTAGACTGTTATTTTAGAAGGGTTAAGTTGTTTCTGTATGATTGCCTTTATGCGTTCTGGTTATGTAGTGTGTGGCATGCGAGCATTATTTTCTGCACGTCACACGTGTATTCCTTTGCAAAACTTCTGCAAGAGCAATTCATGAATTTGTGTATATTCCTGTTTAACTGTATCTGTATTGATTTCATGCTTGTACCTGCATGTAGTATAATTATGTAGTGTGTTATACATCTCTAAGTGGTGTTCATATGTGCTGGTACATTCAGTATATGACCAAGGGATTGTTACTGGTGCAATGTGTAATTTTTCCTGGTCTCTTGTCTCACTGTCATCGTGTACAGCGCTTACAACCTGCTAATGCATATATTCATAAGCACCCTAAATGTCACCAATAAGTTATCTGTATTGCACGCCATACCTCTTTATCCCACTGCAGAGACTGTACTTGCCACTGTTGTTAAAATGTGCCTGCAAAATGTGATATAACATTGATGGATCTGTACTTTTACTGAATCAGACTGATTCACATTCCGAGGCTTGATATCCACATCACACACTGGTAATTAACAGCCGGATCAGTTTAATTTTGAAATGCCTGATTACTTCCTCACCATGAGGTATGAAAACGTGCGCATAGGGTCCATGAGCTACCTGCGACTGGTCACGCGCTACACACGACTGGTCATACGCTGCACGCAACTGGTCATACGCGACACGCGGTTGGTCATGCGCGACCGCACTTATCCGCCACTGGTCATGCGCTACCCGCGATTGGTCATAGGCTGCACGCGACTGGTCATACGCAACATGCGATTGGTCATGGGCTGCCGCGACAACCCACGACTGGTCATGAGCGGCGCAGCCTGTCGCGCATGACCAATGGAAAGGCAGTCGCACATGACCAATATCACAGCCCGTCGCGCATGACCAATATCACGGCCTGTCGCGCATATACATGTATGTATGTGACCATGTTGTCCACGAATGAGCTTTACCGAGTGCAGCTGGTATCACAGCCCGTCGCACATGACCAATATCACGGCCCATCGTGCATGACCAATCGCGTACGGTCACAGGTAGCCCATGACCAGCCGCGGCCCGTCGCACATGACCAGTCGCCCGCCGCTCATGACCAATCGCGGGACCAGTCGCCCGCCACTCATGACCAGTCGCCTATCAGCATGACCAGTCGCCCGCGCTCATGACCAATCGCGGGTCCAGTTGCCCGCCGCTCATGACCAGTCGCCCGTGACCAATATCACGGCCCGTCGCGCATGACCAACTGCATGTCACGTATGACCAGTCGCGTGCAGCGTATGATGAGTCGTGTGTAGCGCGTGACCAGTCGCAGGTAGCTCATGGACCCTATACGCACGTTTTCAGATATGTCACCACGGTGGACATATGTCCTATTATTCCTGTGCCATATTCAACTGTTTCAGGAACACAGTCCTATGCTTTTTTTTGCAGTTTACCAGGACATTTGTCTTATTAGAGTTCCCATGGATATGAAGCTATTCATTATACTGTGACATGTACTGTACGTTTACTATGTGCTTACTTTGAGTGGGAGAAAGAAGGGTGATCTCTGTGACCCTAAATGATCTCCTTTCACACTTCGTCAAAATATAAAGCAGTGCAATTTATTGTCACTTGAGGTACATGTACTTACTTTATTAAAATGCTTCCACTGATTGTGTGGGATTCATTGCTTGTAGAAATGATACCTTTAAAAAGAAAAAGAAAAAGGTGTTTGCATGTGTAAGGTTGCCCAGGTGGTGCCATTGGGCAGGTGTGTGTGTGTGTGTGTGTGTGTGTGTGTGTGTGTGTGGATGCATGCGCACGTGTGGTGTGTGTGTGTGTGTTTAAGAGGGAAAGGGGGAGGGGGCAAATGTGTGTGTGAAGGGAGATCACTGTGATCTCAAGCAGAAATACTGTATATCTCTTTATATAAAAACTTGTAAAAAAAAAAAAAAAAAAAAAAAATACAACATACAAACCAAACAAACAAACAACAGCAACAAGAAAACTACCTATTTAAGGACTGATTCTTTCAATTAAATAATTATTATGTGGGTGACATGAAAATTCTCTGTGTGTCAGTGTGTGTGTACATGAGCCGTGCGTGTGTACAGGTAATTTAATTTATTCTATTGATGTTCAGTTGTGTATAATTATTTTCAGGTTTTCTTATTGCAGTCTCTTATTACAAAGTGCATTCTTTTGCTGGCGTATTGCCAGACTGTTTAAAGTTGGACCCCGGCGACACCACAAAGTACCCCCGTTCTTCTTCTTCTTCTGCGTTCCCTGTTCTGGACTCCGCCTCAGATGATTAGGTTTGTGGTCTTTATATAAGCAGTGGTCTTCAAGAGGTCTGTTTTGCTGCCCCAGAGTTTCTCTGCCAGTGTGGCTCCGTTCGGCCAGTGTTGTGTCCTTGCTTCTTTGAAGAGGGGGCAGGACTGCAGAATGTGTTCCGGGGTTTGAGGGGCTGTTCCGCACGGACAGTCTGGTGAGTGTGACAGCCCAAGGCGGCACAGGTGGGCACGCAGTCTGCAGTGTCCAGTTCGTAGTCTGAAGATGGTGGTCTGTTCATAACGCTGGAGCTGTGGCATCTGGTCGTTAGATGGGGGATTGTGTTGCGCCGTCCAGATTGTCTTGTACTGATGTTTTACCAGAGTCTTGGCTTCTGTGTAGGAGACTGCCTGCTGGGGTTGCTATTTTCTGCTGCCAGACTTGGCAAGTCTGTCTGCCTCTTCGTTTCCTGTGAGACCACAGTGAGCAGGGATCCACTGTACGGCAACCTTCATCTGTTGTGAGACGGCAGCTAGAAGGTGCTGTGTGTCTCTTTCCAGCTGCTCACTCACTGGGTGACTGCAGGCTTTGGATGACGGATCTGCAGTCAGTTAGGAAGACGACGTGTGTGGGCAGGGGGGATTCTCTACCAATGAGCTTGGCAGCTTCTCGGAGAGCATTGACTTCAGCCCTGAAGTTGGTGGATAGTCGTCCAGCAGGCATGGAGCTTGTTGTGGTGCGGCCATCTGGGTGGCGGATGAGAATCCCGCTTCCTCCATTCCTGACTACTGAGTCTGCGGACCCGTCAGTATAGGCGTGTGTCCAGACTGACATGTTGTAGTCCCGATCCAGCATTTCTAGTGAGAGGGATCTAAGCGTGGCTTGTGGCTGGTCGTCCTTGCTGGTCACTCCTGGAACATCTGTAACAAGGAGCACCCCTTCCAGGTTGGTGTCCCATTCCTCAGCTGCTTGGAGTGGCTCTTGTTCTTCAGGAGTGGATGGCAGGATGTCCATGTGTGTTCTCATCAGCTGTTTGGCCAGGTGGTTGAAGCTGCCTCTTTTCAGTCGGTTCTTTGTGTGTTCTTGGAGGTGCTGGTGGGCGGGGTGGGTGGCTAGTCTTTTCAGTTTTTCGCTCTGGGTGAGCACTTTCTCCTCCCTTCGTAGCTCAAGAGAATGGAGTCCTGTAGTTGTTTCGAGGGTGTGTACGGGTGTTGTTTTCAGCCCGCCTGTGATGATTCGCATGCCTGCGTTCTGCACCTTGGCCAACCTGCTGGTGTTGCTCTTTGCTGCGGTGGCCCACGCTGCTGCTCCATACTCCATCACAGGGCGCACATTCCCTATGTACACCCTCTTCAGGATGCTGCTGTTGGCTCCCCACTTAGTGCCAGCCAGTTTCTTCATGAGAGAGTCTTTTTGTGGCCCTTTTCTCCATCTCTCTGATGTGGGGGTTCCATGTCAGTTTCTTGTCCAGTTTGGTTCCAAGGTATGTTGGTGTGTCTTCCTACCCCAGTATTTTTATTGTTCAATGTAATGCGACAATGGGGGGTGGGGCGGGGTATCATTGCTGAACTATAGGCTTCAGTAGTGCTTTTCAGCCCGGCTTCGCCAGGTTCTGCGGCGACCAGTTGCGAGTCCTTCGGGCAGAATCTATAACTTGACGTGACGTGTGCGGCGGCCAGCACGGCCGCCAGCGGAAACGCCGGAGGCTCTGTAGCGGGCTGCACACTGAAACAATCGAACCATCTCGGGGTTAGTCTTACCCTGTAAACCACTCGAACTAATCATATAAGCTGTTTATACGACCAGCATTTTGAGTTCTCTATAGTTATAGCTCATTTAAAGACTGAAATCGGTCACTGGTCAGTGTCAGTGACGTCAGTATTTTTACGGCGAAAAACTGAAATGTTCAAATGCCTTGATTTTCTAGATTTTGGAAGTTCATCCAATTATACTGAATACCGAGCTGAGGTTCGCAGCACAGCTCTGTAGCTCTGCCGGACAGACTTCGTGCCGGCAAAAAATCTTAAGTACTGATTTCTGAGGTAGGGGCCCGCCGGGGTCGTCTGCCGGCGTATCCGGCAGTAAGGCCAACTATCTATGACTGAAAACGACTCCTTCAACTGAAATTACTCATGAATCCCAGCGGCAGAGACCGCCGGTCGGTGGGGTTCAAGTTTCCTGCCTAGGTTGGCTCATACTGACTCGGAGTAGACAATTACTAAGGCCTGGTGGGGAGGCTGTTGCCACTTCCAAGTTATGGCCAGGGGCGACTCGGGGGGGGGGGGGGGCGACTCGGGGGGGGGGGGGGGGGGTCTCAGTTTCACTGACTGACGTGATTGTCATGCCGCACAACATTTCATGATATCAGTGGATCATCAGCGAAGAGTTGGAGCAGGAAAACAAGACTTCAGGGGCGCCGGAACCGGGGGGGGGGGGAGCTGCCCCCCTGTACCCAAGCAGGGGGGGCAAGAGTATCTTTTTGCCCCCCCCCCCCCAGAAAATCAGGTGACTATGGCAAGAGGGGGGGGGGGCAAAGCCATGGTCTTGCCCCCCTCCTCCCTTCCCCTACCCCGCCTCCCCATACCCTCCTGCTCTGATCCCACCCAACACTGAGAGAACTCAGTTTAGCCATTGCATGAAATCAGTATCAAAACGACTGTGACTTGGCAGAAAGTCGTCTGATAATCACTCCCCCCCCCCTCCCCCCCGCTTTTCACTTTCTTTGGGTCTTTGGACAACGTCCTTCCTTTCAGTGGCTCCCTGGTTCGTAAAGGTTTTTGTCTGCGCAGCATTTGAACGCCCCCCCCCCCCCCCCCCCGCTTTTCACTTTCTTCGGGCAACGTCCTTCCTTTCACTTGCTCACTGGTTCGGAAAGGTTTTTGTCTGTGCAGCATCTGAACGCCCCCCCCCCCCCCCCCCCCGCTTTTCACTTTCTCCGGGCAACGTCCTTCCTTTCACTGGCTCTGGGGTTCCCCGGCCTCTCTGAGATTCTGCCCCCCCCCCCCCTCTCCCCAACATCTTCCGGCGCCGCTGGACTTGTTTTGTGACTTGAAGTCAGTCAGACACAAACATACACACGCACGCGCGCACGTTTTCTCGTTCTTTCTTTCTTTCTTTTTACAGCATTCTTTCTACTCCTCATGAGGTCAGCGGTAAACAAGACTTTAAAGCGGACTCTAAAAATAACGCCAATGGGAAATCCCGCGCTTCCCCTTTAGCTAAGGGAGCTAATTTTCTTGAAAATTTTTAACCGTAGCTCGCAACAAAATGATATGATGAGGCTCCTCCGCATTTACAGCGAAATGTCCATTTATTCTCCTTCCACAAATCTGCAAACACTATGGAAAATCAGAGAATGACAATCTCACTCGAGCACTGTAAAGCTTTCACCAATTTCTAAAGTTATCGTTCCTGATGATCTTTTTACTTTCGGTTTGCCCGAGAAGCGGAATTTCCTAGACTTTCATAGAAGTGACGTACGCCATCTTTCAGAAGGACTTTCTGTGTTTCTGTCGGAAGGAAGCTCTCTGAAATGGAAGCAACTTGAATTCAGTAGATACAAAGAAGCATGGCAGATCAGGACGATGAAAACTGGAGGAAAAAACTTGTTGTAAAGGTAGGAATGTATGAGGATGAGTATTTTGCAGACAATTTCAGAAGACAGAATTTCTCGTGCATTCAGCGGCTTTTTTTAATTAAAGTTTAAGTTGAGACTTTTGGTTCATTGATATGCTGTTCCCAAACTTATGTTCCTGTGCTTAACCTTTTCTTTCTCCTGTCTGTTTAATCAGTTGAAGTTTGCACATTAGGAGAAAGGTGTTAAAAGACTGGTAGCACTTTCAGTTTCACTTATTCTCATCTTTACGGTAAAGTGGTGGATATGAGCAGGTTCCGACCTCGATTTTCGGTTTAGACAGTGACTGTTACAAACGTATCTTCATCTCAGTTGTTGAAAATAATGATACTGACTCAGTTGTTAGACTGAATGTGGGGTACTGGCAATTCTCAGTTTACTCAGAGAGGATTGATTATTATACATGCCAAGTAAGGAGTCAAGTCACTTCTTAAACAAAATGATAAGTTTATACAGAGACATCAGTCTGTGTATGTCTCTGGTTTGGTGTATCTTCTCAATGGTAATAACTTTTTTTCAGGATATTCCAGATGACTGGTCTATTGACCTGATCCAGAATTTTCTGGAAGTGGTGACAGGAGCGGAGGTGGAGGAAGACGGAGTGGAGTATTTTAGTGATGTCTCACACACGGCTCTTGTTACTTTCACAGACTCACTGTCAGGTATCAAGTTAATCACATCGTGCAATCTGAGTACAGCATCATATTTACCCTCAGTTGGTATAGTTCGCCCATTTGGAGGGTGCAAATGTTTTCCAGTCAATTCTGTCGATGTTTTGCATAAAGTGTGTGTGAGTGCATGTTTGATTATGTGTTTACAATGCCTTGTTCCCTTCTTTGCAGAGGAATGTGTTGCTAAAGCCCAGCAGCAGACAAAGCACAAAGGGAAGCCACTGTCGCTAGAGCTGATCCGGGAGGGTCCCACATCCATCTTAGTCCGAGATCTGGATCCAAGCTTGACACAGGACAACTTGTTCTTTTACTTCGACAGTCCTCGGTCCGGGGGCACAGAAGGATCCGTTCTGGATGAAGATGGATGTGAGCTGTATCCAGAACTCAGTATGGCTGTTGTAACCTTTTCCTCCCATGGAGGTAGGAAACTTGCTTGTAGTACTGTAACAAGTATAATGCTATTGCTAAACAGTGCTGGTTGTAACAAAAGTTTTCCATTCTATTCTGAGACAAGATGCTAAATACAATTGTCTTGGGCACAAATACAGGCTTGCACCACTCACTCACGTGATAGAAGCTTCAGAGGCACTTTCAGGGATGGCAGTACTGCACGTATATTGTATACCAGTACTAGTAAGATTTGTATTTGTGGTGTTTGCTTCCACACAAATCCTTTTTTGCATCAGAACCAAATGGAAATGCCGACTTCAGAGAGAAATGAGCAGCTTTATTCATAAATCTCCGAAGTAAACATGAACATTGATGTAATAATGTGATAAAATTGCCAAATCATAATCCTGATAATGTTTAATAATGTTACCTCCATTATCAAGGCAGCTTAACAATGTCAACTAATTGTTTACCATATACATGTATCTGTGTATATGGCTGTGTGTGTGGGAGCTGACCGCCTAAAAGCAGCACAGTGGAGAAGGGGGTGGGAGGCAGGTCAAATCAAGGATTTCCAAAATTGACAGCTGCGATTGGCGGGAACCAAGGAATGGTCTGGCATCGCTATTATGCTAATTGCTACAACCCCCCCCCCCCCCCCCCCCCCCCCGCTCCCCTCCCCCCAGGACTAAATTTGTCTGTTCCTGGTTGGACAGTTCTCACATTTACATTTTGTTTGGACACATGACGTCACCTGCTACCAGACTGACGTAATTTTGTAACACAAAATTGCTTTTTAGCTTGTTGCAAAAAAATTTGTTATATGGTCCTATTACCATGGTACTGGAAATTGGGCTGCTTCTCCTAGGGGGAGGGCGTCACCATAGTGCAGTGCCACCCATGTTTTTGTGGTGGCTCTTTTTCCTGCATGCATGGTGTGTGATTGTTTTCCAATGTACTGCCCTCCCATATGAAATGGTGTCTTTCAACATGCACACTTGATATTTGTGAGGGTGTGTGTACAGGAAGGGGTACCAAAAGTGAACAGAAAATACATGTACCACAGTTAGATGGAGGGTACCAGTTGCAAGTACATGTACTGGTTAGATTTTCAGATGGCTGTGTGGTTGCTGCAAATGAGCTGCAAACTACCCCAGACAGATTTAATTTCTATTTTGCTGTGACTAGCCAATGAATGGGCTCTTGGGGAATCAACAAAGGTATCGGGTTTAGAGAACACATAGTAGAAATCCTAGCACACACACACTGTTTTTAGCCGAGCCCAAAGGCACACAATCAGTGACAACCTAGTATTTGTGTGTACCAGCTTTGTTTTCCAATATGTGTTACAGTTGTGAGGAATGTTCTTGCCATGCAAGAGCACTGTCCGTGCCGAGGCATCCGAGTCCAGGTGGAGCCTTGCTATGAGCAGTTTCACAAGCCTCTGCTTCAGGAGCTGGCACAACTCTCCACAGACCCTCCACCATCTCAGGCCCAGGATGCGGATTATGCAGAGCCCAAAACGCCTGTCCGACACACCCAGTCTTCACCCACTTTGTCAGGTTGTCATCGGGGAGATAATAGGCAGAACATGGGAGGGACGGGCAAACCGATCATACCACCCAAGCCAAAGTACCAGCCTAGATTGGCATCTGGCAGGGATTCGTGGGAGTATGGGAGATCGATGGATGATTCCCATCAGTCATATAATGATGATGAAGATGACGAGTCTCAGGCTGATCTGTGGGGATCATCAGCCTCTGCGCAGACACGAAATTCGAGATCACAAGCTCGTAAGTCACAAAGCATGGACAGCTTTGTTCCACATGCTTATCGAGAAAGTTACAATGAAGACTTTGAAAGCCATGAGGCTGATCATAATCGTGCATACAGGGACGGTGGCAGAGGTCACAGTCGTGTTTGGCGAGGGAGTAGAGGAGGTACTACGCCCTTTGCATTATTCCCTCCAAGACGATCCTCTGGTGAATTTTCATGTGACAGTGAGCAGTGGATGCCTCACAATAACCAGGGTAGAGGCAGAGGCCGAGGCAGACGCCCTTCACCATACCGTTCAAAGGGAAGGGGAGGTAGAGGAAAGCAAGGATACCAGAATCCACCACAGAACTACCGAGGAGGCCGAGGCAGGAGACCCCGACAAAACTGGGGGGTTCCCTCTAGGCCAGTAGAAACAGAGGAACAGTTCTCCTATGATGAAGCATATGATGGAAGTCGTGGCGTTTATTCTGCACAACCCCCGCCGCCACCCAGGCCACGTCATGTGATCAGACTGGACGCTGACTGCAACCCTCTCCCTCCAGAGCCCTACCTTTCACAGGAGGACCAGTCCCTTGACACGGATGGAGAGAATTTTCATTACAGGGTTTCTGAGTCTGATTCTTCAGTATCTGAAGCAGATGGGTACACCCGAAACTCCAGCAAGAAGACCACCTCTGCTCGGAAACATACAAACCAGTTCTACCTGCAGTCAGGTGCAGGTGAATATGGAGATGAAAGTTTTGAAATTTTCAACAAAAAACCCTCCTCTGCTGGGAAACGTGCGGACCAGTTCTACCTGCATTCAGGTTCAGGTGATCATGGGGATGAAGTTTCTGTTAGCGAAAAAGACAGTCTAGGTGCTGATGGTGCTTGGAGGCAAGAACCACAAGCCCCAGCCAGGAATGAAAGTTCTAGTGGTGCTGATGCACGAGGTTATGCGAGCTCATCTTCCGTACAAGAAGCCCAAGGAGCCTCGGACAGAGAAAAGCAGCTCGAAGAGGAGCTTCAAAAGCTAAAGAGAGATAAAGAGGCACTCGAAAAGGAAAAGGAAAAAATGAAGCTTCAGAAGCAGACGACTGAGCGCCTACCTATCCCTCCCTACCAGCTGCGGGTGCTGAAAGAGTTTGCCACGGACTTCAAGCTATGTCAGGTGACGCTGCTTGAGCAAGAAGGAATGATACTGTTCCATGGGAACGAAGAGGACTGTGCCAACGCCAAGTGCATTTTTCTGACACAGATTCAGGTGAGTTGAACTAGATGAGTGCAATTGTTCTGATTGAAATGGTGTGTGGTGTTTTGCTTTGTGTGTGTGTGTGTGTGTGTGTGTGTGTGTGTGTGTGTGTGTGCAGTCAGTCCTAAGTTTTTCCATTCCACAACTGCTCCTGGGCGGGATCTGTAACATACACACTTGATATCTATGTGTGTATGTCTACAGGAGGGTGGGTGGGTGGGTGTTTGGGAGTCCTTTTCCACCACATTCGGGTGATATCAAAGACAGGGCAATGATGAAAAAGCCAAATATTTGGCCCGAGCCGGGGTACGAACGTGTCTACAGGAAGTCCGGACAGGAACAGTGCATGAGTCTGCACTTAAATTTTTACTAGAACAGGCAGTGCGTTTACTAAGTTTTCGATCTTCTTCCCTTTGCCTTACTTGAACAGGGAAATAAACATAATGTACTCATTGTGTTCTAGGAGCTTGCTGAGGACAGACGAAGTGTGCCGGCAGCAATATCTACCATTCTAAAAACAACACAAGGGAAAAAGTACCTGAGTGAATTGAGTCAGACATACCCGGCATGCTCAGTGGAAGTGCAGGAATCCAGTGTTGTATGTGCCGGACAGAACATGAGGACTGTGGCCAATTTGCTGGATGACATTGAGAGAAACATACGAAAAGAGATTTGTAAGGTAAGGCATATAGAAATATTAACCCTTGTAGTTGTAGTGCTGAGCCTGGAATATCTCCTAACTGTCGACACATGAATCACATCCTGAATCAAAATCGTCACACCACAAAAATTAAGACAGCACTAGACAACACTATTATGCACACTCGAGGTCAGCAGTCCGCCCGAGAGACAGCGCAACGTGCCGTCATATTGCGTCACACTCCGGCAAGCGGTCAACGCTAGCCAGACAGCTCGGCACCTCTTGTGAATACCGCGGCCACTGCTAGTTCGGGTATTTGCCACGTAATAGCTAACGGCACACTCAGTCGGGCCCCCTTAGAACTTGCCCCAAGCATTTCCCACTGGCGTGAGAGCGGTAGACAACAAAAGACAAGTCCCGTTACAACGAGCATGAAACCACCTGTGACATACTCACAGCCGTATGAGCCATACACAAGACTGCCCTGAGCAGGCAAAGGGATTATGAGAGATTATGCAATCTACTGCGGGCTGGGTGAGGCAAGGGAAAGGATAGGGCCTCCTGAAGAGTGCATATGCCTTGCATAATAGTGTTGTGGAGTGGTGTCTAGTGCTGTTTAGTGGTTCTGTGAAGTCTTGTCATATAGTGTGTGTGTGTGGGGGGGGGGGGGGGGAGGGGGTAGGGCTGTGGACAGTCAGGAGATATTCTGTTACCTCTGTGGCTTTTGCAGCATAAGACAAATTTGTTTGCAGCATAAGGCAAATTAATTCAGCAGGAGCAGGATTAACATGTAAAATCAGAAAGTACCGTATATACAGTCATTGCTGATCATTGGGAAGAGGACATTTCTATTTCATTAGTGAGAATGATCTTTGAACTGGTTTTATCAGGTCACCACACTGCCAGGAAGCTCTGAGCTGTTCGCGCTGAAGACTCAGCTGGAATCAGACCTGCTGGTTCTCCTGACACTTCCTGTCAGTGGTTCCAGCGAGCTCCTGGTGGAGGGCATTAATGGAGACGTGGACATGGCCGTGAGAGAAGTGCAGAAGCATATGGAGACCAACAAGCTTGGCCGAAGACTTTTCAAGTCCCTGGTGCCTTGGCAGAGAGAGCAATCAAGCAGTGGTACTCCACACATCTGGAGGATGCCAAAGCTCTGATCCAGTAGGTCAAAAGATTTAATGGTGATGTTGATGGTGATGATAGTTGCCTAGAGGTCTTCATAAGTATAGCCCAGGGTTTGGGACCTCATTAAACAATTTCATATTATTTTGATACTCTGTTCTCGGTGAGCTATGAATCTGTCCCTTTAGTGCCATAAAAGTAACCACCCTGTAACATCCATGTATATCACATCATTACTGATGTGCATAAATATGCCTGTTTGCCCTGTATAAAGCCAGTGCTCGGGTCATGAGTGCGAAACCCGGTTGGGACCACATATTTGTGCTGGCCTTTTTCTCGTTGCCCCGTCTTTGATAACACCCATACGTGGTGGAAAAGGATGTGAAACTTCCCAAACACCCACCCACCCCCCCACCCTGTATAAAGTATTCGCCTCTCTAAAGAAACCTGTCACTGTTTCTTTCAGCTAGATTACCTCGTTTAAAGGGCGTGACCACTTGCCTTAGAAGTCCATCTTTGTCGTGGTACCTTTGGTTATAGCTCAGACAGATTTGGATGTTTTACACGTATCGCTGTTGATGATTTCTCCACCTGTATTCCCTAGGAAAAACGGTGAGGTGATCTCCCAGGAGGCTTCAGAGAATGGATACAAAATGACTTTCCAATGTCGCCAGGAGGTGCTGCAGGAAGTGACTGACAAACTGCGAAACATCAGCGTTGACTGCAAGACCGTTGATCTGCATGCGTCTTTTACATCATACTCAGGTACACTCTTCATTGGAAAGGCCCGTGCACCTGCTAACACAACTGTAGGCTCACAGTTTGTCCCATCATACCAGCTGGACACATGCAGATGCTTGTCAGATAATGGTGTCGGGTGCTATGCTCCATCAGTCTCATAGATTCTCATGCGATTAGACTTCGCAATCCACACTCACCCACATAAACGCCAGGGCCCGAATGTAAAAGTCGAGGTTAATTTAACCCACAGCTATGGGCCTAACCCAGACTAGGACAAAAAAGAAACCAAAAAACAAAATTATATTTTAAAAAAAGGAGGCGAACAAAGGAAGAAATAAATCCTTCTTTAAATTAATGGCTTAGGCATCTTGCTGGAATGGACCCGCTTCCTGATTTAATACCAAAAAAAACCAACAGAAAATTTAACCCTAGAGCTAGTTTAGTTCGAGGTTAGACTCTAACCTGGTGCTAAAATCCCTAACCTCGATTTCTACACGCGGAGCCAGATTTCTTCAGTTTTAGTGGACACAAAGTTACAAAAATATTTGCATTATCCAAATGGAGAATCACTTTATTTGCAAGTGGCAAATTATTCTACTTGTGTGGTAATTTCTCCCTCTTTGAATTTTTTATTCAAACCTTTAAATGTCAGTTTGACGCATTATTTGCAGAGCGTTCACTGGTGATTAACGGACTACACAGCTACAACAAGGAATCATTCTGCTTAAAACTGGAACAGATGCTGAAGAATCAAGGAGTCAGCGCAATCTTCAGCATCAAAATTCCACCTAGGTGCCAACTGCCAAAACTGAGGTACAATATTTATTCATTACAAAATTACTGTGTCTGATCTGTAAAAACTACAGTGAATATTTGCATTTTGCTGTTTAGTGGTAAATTCGTTGCAACTATATTTGTTTTCCTTATGAAATAACTGTGTTAATAGAACTCCCTTTTCATTTTGTAGACTGCAAAATACCTGGTCTGAGTTACCTGGTATATCAGATGAACATTTGTAACTTCCAAATCATTGTACGCTACCTTCTTGCTTCTCAGTTTTTATCCACAGAATGTGCATTATTAGGAATGTTTCAAGATCTGCAGTACATGACTGTGTGTGCAGGACAACTTCAGTGGACATGACCTCATAAATAAATAAAACCTGTTTGTGGTGTTTGCTTCCACACAGTTTCTTTTTTGCAACAGAGCCAAACGCAAACACCAAATTATAAGAGAAAATGGGCAGCTTTATTCATACAACAAACATGAACATTGATGTAATTGCCGATTAAACTGCCAAACCATTATCCTTAATAATGTTACCAAGGCAGTTTAGCAATGTCATCTGATTGTTTACCGTATCTCTGTACGTGACTGCTTGTGTGGGAGCAGCACATAATTATGGAGAACGGGGTGGGAAGTGGGTCAGAAAGCTGAATAGTTTCCAAACCTAAATGTTGCTGCAGGCGGGAAGTCAAGGAATGGTTGTCTTTGGTATTGATATTCCGCCAATTGCTACATCCCCCCTAGGACTCAATTTTCGTGTTCCTGGTTGGACAGTTCTCACATTTACAATTCTATTGCACACCTGTGGTGTCGTCTGCTACCAAACAAACTCTGTTGTAAACCAACAAAAATGCTTTTTAGCTTGTTGAAGAAAAAAGAAGTTATTTTTGTTGCTGTTGTTGTTTTTTCAGCTGTGTTTAGTTTTTTCACATATGTGCACATTAATCATGGACAACCTTGATTACGTCAATAGAATCACATATCACTTAATATTGTACCTAAATTTGTTATCAATTAATGTTTTTACCAGATACGATACACAACGGACAAAAAGCTCAAAACATCACAGCCAACCCAAGCCTCAAGCTTTAAGACCGTCTGCACGCCCTCCACCTCCACCTCGACCTCACCGCAGTTCCAGAGAGTTCCGTCCGTACACTACCACTATCGGCAACACCACTGTCAAGATTAAAACTGGTGACATCTCCAGAGAAAAGGTAATCAATCTTTTTTCCCTTGTTAATAATAATAATAATAATAATGAGTATTGTATAGGCGCTTTACCCAATTTCATGAATCGGCTCAAAGCGCCGCGAACTGAACCGAAGACGCACGCTCACGTGAATCACACACATTCTCTCACACACTGGACATAAACACATTACAATCACGTGGTGCGAAGGGTCAGCTCAGCTATTTAAGTTTCGGGATTTAGAATTGCATTTATTTTTCAAAAATTATTGTTATTGTTCACAGCAAAATGATTTAGAGGAAATGAAAAATTACAGTCAGTTTTGGCGTGAGAGAGACGTGTTGTGGAGCATTCATTTTCAGTATTGTCATCAAAATTGTACAGGCGCAGTTCCGGAGCTCTTGGTGAGGCACTTTACCGCTAGCTCAAAAATGTATGATTGAACTCCATTCTCCAGATTTGCCGCCAGTGCAGTCATAACTGAAAAAAGAACGGAGTTTGTGGTTTGATTTGCATCTGATTTTGTTATGACTGGTCTTACCATTACATTGTAGTACGGATTTTAGACAGCTGCACATGTGTTTATGTGTGCGCACCGGTGTGTGTGTGTGTGTGTGTGTGTGTGTGTGTGTGTGTGTGTGTGTGTGTGTGTTGTGTTTAAAGGTGGAAATCCTTGTGAGCATTGTTGGTGAAGATCTACAAATGAAGGGGACTGCAGTGGGTGGAGCCATCCTCAAGAGATTCCCTGATGTTGCTCAGGTCAGTCTCTGAAACACCTCTGCTGATGACACCATGTCAAAGATGAGCTTTAAGGGTGCAGTTATCTAGCATGTGTTTCTCACATTAAAAAAAAAAAGAGAAGAAGAATTATTTCTGTATTTATATATTGTTGCTCTTTTGTTGTTCCTTGTCCTTTGGTGTATCCAGAAACAAAAAGAAGTTTCTCTGTTCAGGACCTTCAAACCCAGCAGCCAGTGCAAGGTGGTGGCTGTCGGGTAATCGCAGGGCAGATGTCAGCAGGTGCACCACCACGAACAGCATTGCAACGGCTGGAACGGCTGCGACGGCAAGCAATGATGGGGCAAAGAACAGCCCGTGTGCCTGTCAGTGCATCTCCACCCTGGATACTCCATGTTGTACTGCGAAAACTCTCTGGACCAACACTAACTGCAGTGAGTTTTTTTTATATTTATTTTATTACGTGTATTATTTATTTGAATTTGGTTCAGGCAACGAGGTAGAAGAAGAGGAATTTGATTCAGCCAGTCTGTTCTTCCGTCTGCTTTCCCTCAGCCAACTAAACTTTACATTGATCTGTGCATCATAAGATGGTTTTAAAAATGTCTGAGCTCCGTTTTCTGTTTAAGACCATAGCAGCAACAGCAGCAGATTATTATAGCTAATTTAGCTCACAGGCCAGAGGTAAAATCTGATAGCCAGAACATATGCCACCGGAACATTTTTAGGTATAGTGCATGTGCACTGTTTAGGTACATGTACAAATGTTATACCAAGTGTGGATGATTACAGATTTTTACACCATAACCTGTAATAGTGGTAGTATATAGTCCCATCATGGTAATGGACATGGTAATGGAAATTTAGACTATTCGGGGCACGTCCAAGCGCCATCCTTTTTTTTTTTAATACTTTTTTGCTACCAACAAAGTTCCTTTAAACCATTTCTGTTTTACTTCGTACAGACTGTAAAGCAGCTGACCCAGCAGTGCCTTTTGAAAGCCATTCAGTCAGGAAATACCTCCATTGCATTTCCGCCATTGGGTGTTGGAAGGAAGTTTGGATATCCTGCTGATGCTGTCGCTGATGCTATGACATCCAGCATTGCAGAACTCCTCCAGGGAAATTCACGTGCTCTCCGGGTGTGTATAACGGAGTTGATCCTTCACATTGCAAGGCTGTAATGTGTTACTGTTGTTCGAGACATTCTCATTAAAATAGGGCAACAGTGCCAAAGCACATCAGATCCATTGTGCTTAGACTTTTTTTTCCAATTGATAATAGCTACGTGAAACGATGTTACAGACTGGTGCCCATAGTGTAGTTGTTGGCACTTTAGGCTGTGGACCCGGGTTCAAATCCCAGCTGAGGCAAGCAGGATTTTTCCCGCCTAATTCGGCTCCTACGAAGAGGGGCATGCTGTGGGCATGATGGGGAGGCTGTTGCCACACAGCCAAGATTCACCCACTTCACTTGTGCGACTTTTAAGGTGCTTCCCCTGTTGTGATACATGATGTGGATGATCACACAGCCAGATTTTTCAGAGATGCCACCATCTCGATCTATATACCCAGAATCACTGTTCATCCCTCTTTCATTGGAGCCTATCACAATGTACAGTGTACCAACCAACTCGTACTTGAAAATCTCAGACTTCCACCAGTAGGAGTGTAACGCTAGCGTCTGCAGTGAGAAAGAGAGCGCACAGAGTCAGCAGCAGGCATCGTAGGTTGTCACATGCATGACTCTTTATTCCATAAAGTTCACCAATGGATAAAACTGACAGATGAGTTCCATCATCACTAAAACCGTTACTTCTATTATTTACAGCCTTTCGGTAAAATACTTACTTTAAGTAAAGTTATCAGTGAGTAAAACTGTTGCCAATATTGTCATTGATTTACTCCGAGGTGCCCATCACTGCTGGTCCCCCAGTCAACTCTAGCAACCTGACTGAATATCGTTGAGTGTTGCTCATTACTGGCCTAGGCTGCGTGTGCTTCAGTTTGTGCCTCCCCATCCCACTGCTAACCAACAACCCCCCCCCCCCCCACACACACACACACCCACATCTATACACACACACCAACACACACACACGCATGCACCAACACACACACACCATGTTACAGGAGCAGATGATTCTTGGCTGAACCAGAATTTTCTTTTTCTTTTTTTTTCAGAATGTGGTGTTTGTTATCTATGATATGGATACGGCAAAAAAGTTCAAAGTTGCACTGAAGCAGAGGGACCCAAGCGTACCCCGTGGAATGAGAGCCGCAGTAATGGTTCCCAGCGATGACTCGCAAAGCGATGATGACAACGCAGACTTTGATGATGACTCTTATGGTTTTGACGTCTTCGGTGGGGGTGCAAGCAGTGGGAGCAGCAGTGATGATGATGATGATGATGATGTCTTGTCCTTTGCTGATCTTCAAGATGATGACAGGTCGCAAGGCTTTGGTAAGGGCACACAGACTCTGGTTTGCTGTTTTTGAGAGCACTGTATGCAGTGTGTTAACTTGTGTGCACAATATATATATATATATGCTGATATGTGTGTTTTGCACACAAAAATGTTGAAGAAGCGTGTTTGCCAATGGTAAGCATTGTAACCTAACCCCCTTCCTACCAATGTATTTTGTCTAAAATGTTTAGTTTCCTTTTCTAGATTCCCCACAGGCTGTCACGGGCAAAGCTAAGTTCGAGGCCTCGGTGTGCACACGGAATCAGGGTGACGTACCAGCAGTTAAAGCCTTGCTGCTCAAGGAACTCAAGTCTACGTTCCTGTGGCTGGACACAGTGAAGGACCTCGCTACCTTCAAGAAACTTGGCACTAAGGCCATGGATGAGATTCAGGCAGCTGCCATGAAAGAGAATGTTATTCTGCGTGTGTATGAAAAAGGTGAAATCCTGTATAATGGAAAGAGTATATTATCAGATCCAACCATTGCATCCACTCAAAAAAAAAAAAAAAAAGGACTGCACATACATGCTTCTAGCCTGATGTCATGCAAACCTTGCGTAAAGGGAAGTACAGTACTTCTACCATCATCTTGACAAAAAAAACCATAAGTGTCCTTCAGATGTATGGCACTTACCAGTAGGCACTGTCTTCACATGACAGTAGACCTGCTATTTACTTCATGTGCATTCAGCTCGTGTGTGTGTGTGTGTGTATGTGTGTGTGTGTGTGTGTGTGTGTGTGTGTGAAATTAATGTGTGATGCCTGATTCGCAGATGGGAAGGTGACAGCGTGCGGTCAGAAAGCTGACGTTGGACAGGTCGTGTCGCTCATTAAAGATAAGATCCTAAAGTACATGAGTCAAGAAAAGCAGGAGCATGGACCAAGCAGGCGTAAACATAAGGTGACAGGGCTGCCTGCCAACACCGCTGACATTCCAAGTTACTGGAAGGTAATTGTGTTCATAATCATGTTCGTGGATTCCTGTCTAAATCATCTCTGGAAAATTAAAAAGGTTTGGATTCCATTCCACTTCTTCTTCTTCTTCTTCTGCGTTCCCGTTTTCCATTCCACTGAGTAAAAGTACTTGTGGAGCTGAGATTCTTACTATCTAATTTTTGCTGTTCCTGGTAAGTAAGCAAAAGAAATACTTTGTTTTATAAAGAACAAACTTAACCGTGGTCTTGCTGACTTAATATGTCTTATGCTGAAAAAAAAAAAAAAAAGCGGTAGAGGTAGCCTGGAATATTCTGGGCTAAGCACCACCAGGGTTAAGAAACAAATCACCGAAGACTGACTTGCAAACACAAGTCTTTGTGTGCATGTTTGTCATTCGTGTGCATGCACTGACAACACACAAGAAGAATAAATACATCTATCATTGTGGCAGTTACTGAGGCCTTCCTTTCACGTGTGGTGTTTTGTTCACTGCATTTTACAGATTTGCCAGAAAGGCGTCGTCAGAGGTATCCAAGAAGCCATCCGCAATATGAGGAAACTTGGTGCCTTGCACAGTGTTGACGGTCAGGAGCAGAAGACTATTGAGCAGCTCATCCAAGACACGTGGATGCCACAGTTCATCGGACATGGGAAAGATGGGGTTGGCTTGGCTCATACGAATATCCAGGTTTGTGCATTTCTGGAGATCTGTAGCTGTTTTGATGTCCTAGACATGTCAATACATTCAGCTTGAAGCGTGTCTGTTTGGCAGTAGTACATTTTTGAATTTGGCATTTTGTTCAGAAACTTCACAAAAGTCAAAGCTTGTCACAATCATTTCTTGATTAAATGATAAGAAAGTGTTTTTGAGGTGGTTTGTGTGTGTGTGTGTGTGTGTGTGTATGTGTGTGTGTGTGTGTGTTTTGTTGGGTGGGGTGGGGTGGGGGGTGGGGCGTTTTGTATTGTGCATTGTCAGTTATCAACTATGGAAAACTGTGAAGCTTTATTTCATCTTGAGATTTGTACCAAGATTTAAAAAAAAAAAAAAAGGTTTTTTTTTGGCTCCAAGTTTTAAACTGGTTAACTCTCTGCATTTCACACCACAGGTGGTGAAAGTTGAACGCCTTGAAAATCCAGAGCTTTGGGAGAAGTATTCCATGCTCCGAGAGGCATGCATACGTCAACTTGAGTTCAACAAACAGAGCGGATTCACACCGGTGGAGAAATTACCAGGATCAAAGGGACCAGTGAAAACAACAACAACTTTGAGGAGAGGCAGTCCACTGCGTCGAGAAGTATACCCTCTACAGGTGAGTGTCGACAAAGTCCATACCATGCTAGGGGATTCCTCATTCTTCCACTTAATTCTCATCCCATCAACCACGTACTTTCAGTTTGGGCTGCTATATTGGCGAATCCAGCGAGAGTAATTTCTTTTGTAATGACTGATTTGCGAAGGAGCACCTTTAGATAGATCTGGAAATGTTCACAGACATGTTAGACAGAAAATGACTATTGACAGCTTTGGGCAGGGGAACAGTTTCCTGCATACCAGAAACTTACATGGTATGGTAGACTTCTCCTCGGCGCACATATATCCATCTCTGCTGAAATGCTCACTGCGCCGCTGGGGTGGAGGTCGAAGCAGTGAAAGCCTGCTGCCGCTAAGCACTATTTTATGTGCAAACCTCCACCCTGCTATTCACTCTGGTGCGTGTGACAGTATTTCTGTTTACCACTTATATGCATGGTACGAATTGTGTCAGTCAAATGTATCAGAGAAATTGATGATGTGCAAGGTTACGTTGTGCAGGCAGATTTGGTAGAGCTGAATCACCTTATTTTGCACAGTGATCCAAGTTTTATCATCAGCACTTCAGGGACTTAACAGTTTTGAATAGACACTTGCATTTTCTCATTTTCTGTTTTTCTTTTTCAGGTGAACGAACATTATCTGTTCCACGGGACCAAGAAGGAATACATTGATGCCATTGTCAAGGATGGTCTTGACAGCCGTATTTCAAGCCCCAATTCCATGCTGGGTAGAGGAATCTACGCTTCCGAAAGTGCAACAAAAGCTGATCAGTACACTGGTGAGACACTTTACAGTCACTAGATTAATGCCTTGTGTGCAGTTTGTCGCGGATACCTAGTAGCATAACTTTGTCACAGACACCTAGTAGCATTTGACAGGGGTGAGTGTGGTGTTAACGTCCTTTTGCACCACATATGGTGATATCAAAGACAGGGCAACGATGAAAAAGCCAGCACAAATATTTGGCCCCAGCCGGGATACGAACTCAAGACCAGAGCATTAGAAGTCCAATGCTCTACCATTTGGCCATCCCAGCTTCCCAGTAGCATATGACAGAGGATAATCAGCACCCGTTAGTTTTACAGGGGATTTGGGCTAGTGGTGAAGGCATCCGTCACAGATCCTGAGGGGCAGGTTTTAACTCCTGGTTGGCAGGAATGCGGTGGGCTTTTTCCTCGCCAAATCGAGTCAAATTCATGTGCAGACTCGCTTATAGTGCCTGTCCTGCCTGCATGTACACACACACACACACACACACACATAGTATCACGTGTGCTTGTCAAAGGTCCCATTAAATTTCCCTCACCACACTACTGATGGTTCTAAAAGATGTACAAATACACAATAAACCGCACCAACCGAACGCAAAACCATATCCAACAACCCATTTAGTTTTTCATCCTGTCTATGCTTTGTTTCCAGATGATAAACGACAGAGGACAAGTGGCAACAAGACCATGATACTGGTTCGAATGCTGTTGGGGCAGCCATACATGAATACAGCTCAAAACCCAACAAAGTACGACCGGCCACCATGTATGAAGTGTGGCAAAGACAAGTGTACAGGCTGTAATTCCAAGCACTATAACTCAGTCATTGATGAAGCTGGACGCAACTTCAGAGAGTTTGTTGTGTATGACAGTAACATGTGCTACCCTGAGTACTTCATCACTTACCAGAGAGTTTGATGCTGGTACATGTACTGTGGAAACGTGATGCTTCGATCTGAATTGCTCATGTGCTGACAAAATGACTCTGACACTGACAACTGACTTGATTCAACACAAGCATATGCTGGGGCTACAGTGGAAGAAAAGACGTGTGCTTAGGGCATTTCGTGTGTGCAGTGCGTGCAGTCTGGTGTCATGGGGGGACTGCATGTTTGTGTACATGTGTATGATGTCTGTCTGATGTGTTGAAATCATGTACATTGTACCTCGTTACAGACCAGTGCACCTCAGTATTTTCCCGTCTATCATCCACTTAAAAATGAATATGGAAGTATGATTACGAAGCTGAACATCCAGTTTCTGAGAAGCCAGAATACATGTTTTGAAAATGTCTGTTCAAGCTGTACCTTTCCTTTCTGCGCTTCCTCAGGTAGCTATGCGTGCACAAGTGTAGCTAGGGCGCATCCACTTCAGTCATTTCCGATTGTGTTTTGCAATGGAAGCGGCAAGAGAAGTAGAGGATGATGTCCATAAAAGCCCCCACAGAAGATGAGAGAACCAACCAAAAGGAGATGTGTGCAATGCTACAAAGCCACATATGACAAGTTGTGGCCTTGTGTCGAACCAAGCTGTGACAGTTTTGTCTTCTGCAAATTATGTGAAACAGACAGCTGGATCGCTAATTGAGGCGGAAACAATATCATGTGGCACATCGAGAGTGAGAGAGATCAGTGGTGATCACTGCACATCAAGGTGAAAATACTGGCAGTTGCTGAAAACGACTGGAAATTTGTATGATGGAAAATACTGATAAGCTTGATGCTGGGGTGCACAGGTCTGTTTGTAACAAATTTAAGAGTCATTGCTAGGGTTTACATTCAGTTAATGGCTATGTATGTTTTTAAAAGGAATGACTGGTGTTTTTTACTAATGCCTGAGAATACAGTGTACCCAGTACATAACTTTAATTCTTAGTTATAGTGCTTTTTCCTTCCTTTTTTTATCATGTGGGACCAGACAAAGACCTGTGAGAAAGATGTTTATATCTGTTATGTGATAGGGTACGTGAAACAGTTCTACATAGCTGATTTATTTCTTTATTGAATGTATAATACACTGTAGTAGTACTTGTAGTTCAGCTCAGCTCATAGCCAGCACTTTAGAAGCGCTGAGAACTGTGTAACTGTGACAGTGCAATATCATACACAGCCACAGGATTTTTGTAAGCGCCTTTTAAGCTCTGTGCTGAATGGGCAGATCGTTTAGACTGGGACTAAGTGTACGTGCCAACCCTATAGTTGTGATCTCTGTGTACAGGGCCCGCATGTGAAACTCGAGGTTAATTTGACCCAAGGCTACAGGCCTAACCCAGACTAGGACAAAATAAACCCAAAAACAAAATTAAATAGAAAAAGGAAGCGAAGAAAGGAAGAAAACAAATCCTTCTATAACAGTTTAGGCACCATGGTGGAATTGACTCGCTTCTTGATAAAAACAAAGACAACAGAAAATTTAACCCTAGATCTAGTTCAGTTCGAGGTTAGACTTTAACCCAGGGCTAAAATCCCTAACCTTGACTTTAACCTGCGGGCCCTTGTCTTGCTTTCTTGTGAGTTGAATTCAATTTATAACAATTTCAAACAATTTATAATGATGCGCATTCTTTCAAGGAAAGTTGTGTATTCTGAGGCATTCATTAGTATAAGTCTGGCTCAGTGTGGAGCCAGTCTGTGATACAGTGTAAATATTTTTGTGTAAAAGCTGAGCTGTTACCAGTGTATGATGTATCTTATGCAAATCTTACGTAAATGTGTTATTTGTTCTTTTTTCGTTTGTTCTAATAGTTTGCTTCTAAGGCTTCAGAAATACATGTATTTTTGGCATTTGTAGCACGCAAAAATGTAACTCTCAGAGAAATGTTACAGCAGATTACAACAGACAAGCTGCACGTCACTTCTCATGCAGTCAATAGCTTGAAACATTTAGCCTTCTTAACCGTCATAAATGTCCATGCAACTGACATACATAGTGAAAGAACGAAAACAGCTGGTGTTTTTTGTTGTTTCTTTTGGTGGTGGTGTTCATTTTCTGGGTTTTGTTTGTTTACTTTGTCGTGTTTTTTGCTGTGATTGTACTTTGAGTGTGTGTGGGTGGGTTGGTGGGTGTATGTGGAAGGGGGGGGGGGGGATATTTCATCCTGGTGTTGTTCCCCTTCCACATACACCATGTTGTTTTCACCACTGTAAATTTCCTCAAGATATTCATTTAATATGTTTTGAGCCAGTTGCAATAAAAGGCTTTGTACTTATACCTGAAAAGATACATACATAATTTTATCATGTACAGGAGTTTGAGTCCGCGGTGCGGGAAAGAAATTAATTTTCATGCCAGATGTGACAATTTATTGGAAAAAGTTCCTTCTATTCTATCCTGTTCTTTTTTTTTTCCCATTCAACAGTCCATTGATATAAAGCATGAATTCAACAAAAGGGTGCATGTGTAATCACATGCGTTTGAGTTCAGTGGGGGTGCGAAGATATGTGTGTGGGAAAAAAAGCAACCCGTGAACTGAAATAATTGAACCAGCATGCCCCAGTGACTGACATTTGCTCCTGTCCGTCTCTCTCTTGCGCTCCCTAATGGTTATGAAAGTACATGTATATGACAATAACTGGGTACATTAGACAAATTTCAGGTGCTTTGTGTTTTGTCGTGCATGTGTCTTCTTTTACAAACGGGGAACTGGGTTGGTTTTTTTTTTGTTTTTTTTGGGGGGGGTCACTAAGGGCTTTGTAGCATGCCTCAAATAATGGTTATGAAAATCTGGAAATGACTGGGTACATTATGCAAATTCTAGAGACTGTGTATTTTTGTGTGCGTGTACCTGCCCTATTGGATGAACGTAAAACATGACATCTTTAGCAGTTTACTTTGTGCTAACCATACAAATTATGCACTTTGTTATTGTCACATGCCATTGCACACCCAGTGCTTTTGACTACATGTAATTTTGCGAGGATTGTATATGATTAGGTGCACTTCTGTGTTTATTTGTTTCACTGTGTTAGGCTCAGTTGGTATAGTTCGCCCGTGAGGGGGTGCAAATGTATACCAGTCTATTCCGTCGATATGTAAATATATAGAACGAAGTCAGCGGCCACGTGACTTCACCTCGCCAGACCCCGGAGTACATATGCACCCCCTCCTGCGTTGCGGGGATACAGTCGCCCCGGTTGGTGGACGACTGGAGTTTATTTGCCCTTTTTGCGCTTGAGTGATGTTCATTTGCACCTCTTAATGGACGAACTATACCACCTGAGCGTTAGAAGCTGAGAACCAGTACATGTACAATCATGTTTATCATTGCACCATCTAAGCCTGGCTATTCGCATGCAGTACCAATCGAATAAACAATTGAATGAATCGTATAAACGTGGTTTGCAGTTTTCAACATTCTTACAATTTCTGTGAAATTTAATTGCTCTGTAGACGGGATGGTTACAGCCTAGAGCACGTGTGTGTGTGTGTGTGTGTGTGTGTGTGTGCACGCGCGCGCGTGTGTGTACATGCCTGATTGTGCATGTGTGTGCGTGCGTATGTGTGTATGAAAGACTGCACATATGCACATCATCATCAGACACATACATACCTAGCTTTGCTGTTTTTGCATTTGCGTCGCTCAACTGTCTGCGTTGCAACAGAATTTACAATGGCGCAATCAGTGTATGGATGTGTGTGTGTGTGTGTGTGTGGGGGGGGGGGGGGGTGCAGATATGTGGGGAAAGATCACATGGAGAGAGTGGCCGGTGGTGGGTGCATGTGAAACAGGACGCTCTCATTGACTGCTTGAGTGACGGGTTGAGTGTGTGAGTGCACTGGACACACTATGGCAGAGCCCTACCATTCTCTTGACAGGCTATGTCAGTCTGTCAGACAGGCACAGTCCGTCACACGCGCAACTGTTTCAAAACAAAATTCTCCCCATATAAATAGCCATGTAATGGTAGGAATGGCTTCTTAAAGCACCCCCGTCCCAGCGCCAGCTGCCGGCCCCCTCAGTTCGATCCCCCTTCGCCCTCCCCCCACCCACCCCCCTCCTGACAAACACTGACTGACGTGAGACGTACACACTCAGTAAAGAGTACTTTTTTTAAAAATGTACTACTATAGCCCACAGCTAGTACGCAATTTTTGTTTGTTTTGTTTTTTTAGGCGCACCACTAGAAACTATATCCATATAGGTACTGAGTAGGATGAACACATATAGTACTGAACTCAGGGTCGGTTTCGGGGTGGGGGGGTACTTTGGTACTACAGCCCCCCCCCCCCCCCCCCCCGGGCAGTAGCATCAAACCGTAAATAATTGTTTAAACTTGAGTTGTAATGCTTGTGTTTTAGTGCCATATATAACATTAACAGCGAAAAACTCGAAAACGTGGGTTGTAGTGTACAAGACCTGGGCAATAGTGAAAAAAAAATTTAGTGCCCCCCCTCCCCCTCCCCTTCAAAAACTGATTGATCCGGCCCTGGAACTTTATAAGCGTCAACGACTTACTTTGCTCAAAGATCTTTGCTTTGCTCCAGTTAGACGGGACAGCGAGGTGACAAAAGTCAGTAGCGGAGACTGCCATTGACTGCGGCGGAGTATGATGTGAGAGGACTGTTTCCTGAGGAAATTGATTAGAATACAGTTTATGTCTGTACGGCTGGGAGACGCACGATCCTGCTGGTTAACAAACACTAAACAAAAAATCGAGTATATATATATATGCAATTGCAAGTACGCCGCAAATCCAGTGCAAACTTTTACTTTACCAGTATGGCGGCAAGTACGACTTTACGGGAACGATCAAACAGCCGCGAAGTCAAAAATGGTCTCTTTGTCAAAAAAGACGGAACCCCATTGGTTTTCCACTTGCCACCAGGTGCTACAAGAAAGAAATTAGCGCCTTTGATACAGGTAAACAATCTGACACGTGCGTACGCGGCTTGGTCGGCGCAGAGACGTCGGCGTAAACTTCAGTTCAGCCTTGTTAACAACACCTCGGACACGCCGAAATAGCAAAACTAACGATAATATAATATGTCAGTGAGATTCACCGATGGAATAGTGGAGCCTACTTCTTCCTGGCGTAAGTTCTGTATTCAAATTTGGGGACGGGATAACGTTCGTTCCTTCAGCATCATCAGCAAACTGACCAAGAGGAGCGAGCTTGGTTTCCCCGATAGCCCACAAGTATGCAAAATCGGGTGATGCAGTCGGGGCAGTGTTGCTTACAGCTATCAAAACTGAGGGTCATTTTGACCTTCTTTGTCGAATTCAGAGGGTCATTTTGCAAAATCAGTGACATTACAGCCACGAATCTCTGTGTCAGGTTCTGAGATCTCTGCATTAACATTATAATAACAATGCATGTCATGTATACACATGTGCAAAATAACTTGAGGAGCACTGAGAGGGGATATAGTGGGATGTGGGAAAACTATTTTTCTATTACGCAGAGGAATGGGGATGACAGAGAGTGTGTGTTGAATTCATTATGACTGAGGAATGTCAAATGAGTCCTGACAAAATATAAGATAAATATATACTGACAGGCTAATTCTATCTTTGCTAAGCCAACTTATGTTTTGGAACAGATTCGTTTGTGAATGCCCCAGTCCGCTGGAAATACTCTATCTTGATGACTATAAGTACAGCTTTGAATCAGTGTGATACAAGTAGCTGTTGTTTACACTTTGGGTGAGCAGTCAAACATTCAAATCCTGCGATTTGTTACACTACTGGAGCGCTCAGTGTGGTCGCGGCATCATTGTGTATGCTTCTCTTGGCTCAATGCCAGCATATTTACAGACATCGTCACTGTCCAGGTGTCTAAGTGGTATGATGATTAGATTATATCATGAAAACAGCTCAGAACAATCGGTGTGTGAGCATAAAAATGGTATCATTATCCTCTTTAAAAATGCATGCAACTGTTGTCTGTTTCAGCGAGGAGGTGGTGTTATTACCAGCAAGAGACAGGAAAATGGAATATGGTCAGTGCCCTTTGAATTTCAGCGTGGTGAATTGCAGGGGCCGAGTTGCTAGTAATCCTAGACTCAGTAAGATATATATATCAGGGGTCGCTCTGGTGTTTTGCTTATCGCAGAAAATGCCAGGTGTTGGTAAAAATATTTTACAGTACACTTGGAAAAACATACACATCAGACAGAAGCAGGGATCGATTTTCTCGCGCGCCGTGCGACTATGTCTCATATTTTGATAAAATGTCGCATAGAAATTTCGCAAAATGCGTCATATGTCGCACGAACCTGACATCACAAGCGCACTTGACAACGCGAAGCAGAGATCTGCTGTCTGTGTCAGTCATAGAGTCTGTAACACTAATCTAATTTTAGTGATGAGGCTTACTTATCCCGCTCGCCGCGCTCGCTGCCAGGAACTCTCGCTCGAAAGAGTTGCAAAAAATATTGGCGCGTTATCAGTTTTCTCAGTTCTGCGATCGAGAGGTCCTTTTCCGTTCAGAACCTGAACGTCACTGCACTTAGGAACAGGCTCTCGGCACAGACATGTGACAGAGTGATGCGGGTGAACTTGATTGTCTCATAGAAAATGAAAATGTCTCATAAAAATGACTGGTCAAGGAGACAATGTCTCACTGGCATATATATATGAGTAAATCCATCCCTGCAGAAGGTTTTGATTTTTAACCTGTGATTGAAGGAAGCCAAAGTGCCAGAAAAAGTTGCACAGAGCGCTTCCTGTCGTCACTCGACTGACTAGTGATGAGTGTAAACAAACCAAACACTCTAGGTCTGTTACACTATGAGAGCGTAGCAGATATATATATATATGAAGAGTCAGTGAAATGTGATCAGACTTGTGCTGCGCACCATTGACTGCCCTCCAGCGGTAAATGACAAGGGATTAGCCCAGAAAGCAGGTGGCTGTCAAAGCTGTTTCAAAATGCGCAGTACAAGTACGCAGAGGTCCCTTAAAAAATGTGTCGGGCGTCCCCAAATTGCAATCTACACGCAAAAATAAAAAATAAAAATGCAGTAAACGCAACCCCTGAATGTATGACTCTTGACCTCTGGATTTCACTTGGTCATTTAAACTTAAAGGTGCAGCTGTCTCCTAGAACTAAACTAGAAGAAGTAGAACTAGGTGTTTGTGTATTTAGACCTACCTAAAGTCTAAATGCACAACGCCAAAGCATAGCGGACTAATGTTGTTTATCTCGTGTGCATTCTCTGGTCCAGCCGCAACAGGACCGCAAAGTTTTTGTTATAGTCTTGTTACGCCATTTTTATGTACTTAGTCAGTACATACGTATGTATACACGTGACATCCTTTGGACTGAACTGCTGCATTTTCCCCATTTTTAAACAACCTAGGTCTAAGTGACTAGCATGGTAAAATTTGTTATGCAGTAGCTGTTTTTACAAGGTGTCGGTTGCTTCTGCAGCCTTGCAGATGAAAAAATGGGTCGGGCTGCAGTACGAGCGAAGGGTCACTTTTGGCCGTCTTATGTCCTGGACTGTGTGAAACAGAACACCATCCTCAACCTGGAGGAATACAGGTATTTTAATTATCTTGTAGCAGTCAACGTGTATATCAAAATCGTGGAATTAGGACGTAAGTTGTTTATGAGAATAGTGCAGGATGCACTTTTGTACCTTCTCCTGTGCTGTTCTCAAAATGGAAGTACACATATTCTCATAGTCATTACAAGAGCATAGTTTTGAAGGTGTTTGGCTCCATGTTGTGCTGGTAGGAGGTGAAACAGGCAAGACCAGGAGATACTTGCTCTAATACATGTCAAACAGTCAAACATGGGCTTACTAAAAACAGCTCCCTCCACCTCCGCCGCTGCCACCACCTGTCCTTCCCTCCTCCCTCCAAAATAGTTTTTTTAAACGTCATCAGTTCATGTTCAGCTTCTTCATAACCTTATAAGGGAAAGCAAGCCGCAGATTCTTCCCCTAACTGAAACTGTAAACTGTACATCGGTGTTTCTGTTTGAGCATTGCTGACTAAGGTTATGTGTTGTGTTGTAGGTGCAGTAGAGGCATGAAACTCATGCGTCGTCTCTCCGGCAGTGATGAGGAGGTAGACGATGGGATGGCCCCTGCCAAGACAGTCATCACGATACCTGTAGCGGAGGCAAAGAAAGGGTGTGTGCTTGTGGTGTGATGGCTATAGATCTGTGTATCATTCTGTTGGGTGCAAGCTGGTCAAGGTGCTTGTATTACCATTCTCTGTGTATGATCATACATGAACAGTGCAACCGCTTAAGGCGATGTCACACGGAAAACATGTTTTCCTAAAACATGTTTTATAAAACATGTTTTGAAAGGCAAAACGCCCGAAACATGCTTTCCGAAACAATACATGACACACGTGAAAACATGTTTAGCGAAACAACATCGAAACACGGCGGCTTTCATTGGTTGAAACACAAAACATGTTTTCGGATTTTAGGGCAGGCTCTAAAACTGAAAACACGATCAAAACATGTTTTGAAAACATTGTTGTGAAGTATGTCACACGACAAAACACGTTGTTTCGCAGCAAAACATATGAAAACAATGTTTTCAAGTGTTTTTGCCCTCTCGTGTGACATGGCCATTAGCAAACAGTGTGTTACTTGTACAGGAGTGCGGGTGGGTGTTTGTGAGTTTAACGCCCTTTTCCACCACATACGGGTGATATATTAGACGGGGCAACGATGAGAAAGCCAGCATAAATATTTGGCCCCAGCCGGGATACGAACTCCCGACCCGAGCATTAGAAGTCCAGTGCTCTACCATTCGGCCACCCCGGCTCCTCGTACAGGAGTGTAGTGGAGTGTCTGCTTACAGAGAATTATGTAGTTGGTAGTTGCTATGTAGGTTTCACTTCAGGAGCCTGGGCCTGCGCAAATGTTTTCTAGTTTTGTTGGGGGGGGGGGGGGGGGATGATCATTGGTTGGATCTTCCCCAACATATGTGATATGGTTATATCTATTGAAATTTTATAGTTGCAATCCATGTTTATGTGGCAATATAAATAATTTCAGCAGTGAAAATTTCAGTAACCATGTTTTACACTCCAAGTCTTCATTCCCAAGCGTGCCAAATATTCTCCATGTGTATGTGGCAATAGAAGTAACAATATAACAAGTACAACTTGGAATGACAAACTTTTACAGGCTAAGTCTTCATTTCCAGGCGTGCTAAGTATTCAAAGGCAGAAGACATGAACATACTGCGTTACCTTGTGGAGGAGGAGCAGTACAGCCAAGCTGGAGGCAAGGCCGTCTGGAGAAAGATGGAGTCTCTGAAGGTCAGTTCACTTCACTGGCCTGCACCCAGTGCAGATCACATTCAACATAATGCGTTTTTACTTTTAGAGTCTGCACAAATAGTTGTTTGGCATCTAGAGCTGTATTTTTACTTTTGTCAAGGTTACAATTACCCCCCCCCCCCTGCACTCACACACACACACACAGAAAAGACCCCCCCCCCCCCCCCTGCACTCACACACACACACAGAAAAGACCCCCCCCCCCCCAAAAAAAAAAAACACACACACACACACACACACACACACACACACACAAAGAACAAACAAACAAAAAACACACAATAAAAAAGCAGAGATTTTCCAGGCTGCATTTTTTAATGGTGAAACTGGGAAGATTTTTGCTCTCTTCTCATGTCATACATTTTTCTAATTTTTATGTTAACAGTGGTTTATTTGTAAAGAAAATACATGTCTTTGCTAAAGGTCAAAGTTGGTTTGTATTAAAAAAAAAAAAAACAGAAAAAAACTATAATGCCTCTGTGGTATGTTTCCCCAAACCCAGTGTTTTAACGCTAATCTCAGTAACTGTAAAGTCACTGATAGTGATATGAAACTGCCACGCACTGTTTGTTGCAGATTACGTCACATTCAGCCGAGTCCATGCGCACTCATTTCCTGCGTTTTATGGTGTTGAATCTTGACAGCTATAACATACCCGACAGCTGGAAGTCAAGACTGACTGGAAACACCGCCATGGCTGTCAAGCATGTCCCTAGTGATGGTCTGTCGTGCTCTGCTATCTGTTGCTTTTTTTTTTCTTTTTTTTTTTGCTGCCACAACTCTTTGCCGGCTCCAGTGGTGTTCCTCCCTGGTAATGGGTGGAATCCATGGAGGGCTCGGAAGTTGGGGCAGTTTTTATTATGCATGATGATGGAGATGAGGATGATGGTAAGATGATAGAGGTCTGGTTTGGGACTGCGGGACAGGGCCGCATTCCACGCTTCCTGTCATAAATATCCCGGCATTAACCAGGCCTGGGAACTACGGCACCTGCGGTGCCGGCCGTGTAATCATCCACATCATAAAACGTGTCATACCAAGGGAAGCACCCCCAAAGTCGCACCCGTGAAGTGGGTGAAGATCGGCTGTGTGGTAACAGCCTCCGCATTTGGCCCATAGCACACCCGCTCTGGGTAGGAGCCGACCTAGGTTGGAAAAATCCCGCTTGCCTCCACTTTGACTCGAACCCGGGTCTCCCAGTCCATAGTCCGAAGTGCTAACCACTACACTACGGGGGCCGGTCTGTTGCTTATTTTTGATAACTTAAAATGATATTTTTTTGGTGACTAGAACCTAACGTGCAGGTTTTATACGTGCCTTCCTCTACGATTTAATAATAATAATAATAATGAGTATTGTATAGGCACTTTACCTAGTTTCATGAATCGGCTCAAAGCGCCGCAAACTGAACCCAACACGCACGCTCATGTGAAGCACACGCATTCTCTCAGTCTCACACACTGGACATAAACACATTACAATCACGTGGTGCGAAGGGTCAGCTCAGCTATTTAAGTTTCGGAATTTAGAATTGCATTTGTTTTTCAGATTTTGTGGGCTGAACATTTTCATACAAAGCAGAGGGGGATTTGTCTGTAGTTTCTACAGAAACTGGACTCAAACTATGGCACTATGGTCACATGTCGCAAATTAGGATTCTTAGCCGAAAAAAAGTTCCATTTTGCAAAATCAACTGAATGCGCTGTATAAAATAACGGATCAGTTGGTTTACTTGTTGGTTGTGAATGTGGTAGTGTCTCTGCAGAGGTGAAGTTTCCACTTTCTCCCCTGTGGTTAACAGATAAACCAGCAGGATTACTAAACTTTCATCATACATCCTGATAACATACATAAAAAAATGCTTCCAGAAGTCGAGTCACCACTGATGAAGTCCCCATAACTTCTGCGAAAAATTAGTTTTTGTCACGAACAAACCACTGAAGAGCATTTTTTTTAGGAGGCCGGTCAATAGATAGTTTTGGTAATTGCTATAGGAAGTCGCGCACAAATACACAGGTAAAGCTTGTGGCAAGAGATTCAAGGGTCAAATAATAAAATTAACTTCTGGTGAGCATGCAGGTTTGTTGAGGAAAGATTCTATTAGACTTGAGGACAGTGTCCCAATTTTGTTGTTTTAAATGAAATTTTACTATGTTTTATCCCATTGTCCCCCACTCGAGCCTCAGAGGCGAGGCTTTGTGAGATTTGGAATTCAAGTGTTGACATTTTTTTGTCTGAATTACTGCATGAAATTAGATTGTATCTTTGGTTTCAGATTCAGTATTTTTATTGCAGGCAACAGCGATCAGGAAACTGAAGGAGAAGAGGATGGTGGTCCATCAGCAAGGTCTGCTCAGTTTTAATTTTGTAAAATAACTGAACAATTGAATCATCGATCTGTTGGTTGGTTCCTCGTTTGCTTGGCTGGCTGGCACTTTATCATAATTGATGCATAATATGGGAAATTCAGTTCATTTTTGATTTCTTTATTCATCCTTGTGGAAATTTGTTTTGTGGTGTATTGCAGATAAATTAGGATAAAAATGCATGTATAGCATAAAATGTGTGAAAATATATTAGCACAGGACCATCCTTGATGCCAGTTTCAAGAGTGGATGCTCAAAGTTACTTCTATCAGTTTGTTACGTCTAGCCACTGAGGGGATGACTTACTGCATTTTTCTTTACGCAGTTTGCCTCTGTGTGTGTGTGTGTGTGTGTGTGTGTGTGTGTGTGTGTGTGTGTGTGTGTGTGTGTGTTTGGTCATATATACGAAATATTGCGTCATATTGCGATTTATGGACATTTTCTGTCCTGACTGTTCTTGTTTTTCATTTTGATCCAGGTCTTCGCCTCAGCTGCAACGACATTTAGACAAAAAGTCACACTCTGTGATCTCTGATGGAGATCCTGATGAAGACATTGATGATGACTTTGACCGGCAGCTTCTTCAGATGGCTGGTGCTGCGGACCCTGGAGTTCCAGCCAGAGGCAACCAGCAGGAAGTGAGTGTCATGGAGATCTCTGACACTCCCAGAGAAGACAGGAGTTTACATCCAGCACAGACAGCGAGAAAAAGCCCAAGAATGAGCAGACGTGAAGGCAAAGGGAAGCAGGGGCGGGAGGCAGCTGAGAATGCTTCAGGCAACGATAAGGTAGTGGCACAGCCTCGTGAATTGACCAACGACAAGGAACATGGTATGGCCACAAGTGCAGCAGGTTCTGACGCTTCGGACTCTGACCATTCTGTTGTGCCTCCACACATGCGCAAACGTCATACAGTCATCAGAGATTCAGATAATGGAGACTCGTCGGGTAGCAACCAAAGGCCAAAGAGAAGCACGTCCAATGGAAAAGGTGACAATTCAGAGGAAGGATTCTTTCTTGAAAAATTAGGACTCGGGTCTCGGCAGCAGAATTCAGGAAAAGACCAGCACGCGCCAAGTTCACCAGCTGAGGACAAGCAAGGCGCAGTGACTTCAAAGTATTTCACCAGGGGTACGCTTGCAGCGGCCTCCAAGAGAAGATCAGAACCGGACCGTGAACAAGGATCGCCACACAAAAAACCTCAAGGCAAGGGATCACCAGCAAAGGTGCCAGAAAATGCAGACTCTTCAGGGGTGAGGTCAAAATCAGGGAAGGCCTCACCGGTGAAAAATGCTCGGCAGAAGGGACCTGCAAACAAAACAGACTCTCCAAACAGAGCAAAACAGGGGAAACATTTCCCACCAATGGTTTCCCAGAGGGGACAATCCTCTGGGCACGGTCACAGTGGTAAAGGACCTCTGTTGAGATGCATGGTGGACGTGATCAGGAGAAAAGAGACACAGGTGGCTCGTGAGTCCAGCCCTAGTGTCACAGATGAAGATTATGTGACTGCCGAGGAAGGTGATTTTGGATCACAGACCACCAGGGACAGGGCAAAGCCTAGAGGGACCAGCTCTCCATTGGTGATGGACGAAGATGGGGAAACCACTTTGGTAAACAGTTTTTCACATTTGGAACCTTGGTGCTTCTTTCCAGCTGATTACCAGTAGTACAAAACAAAGCGAGCTGAATACAGATGTAGCACGACATTCGCACGCTGATCACGCAGCTTGCACATTCATTAATAAATTAATCTTTTAACCATGAACAGGCATTATGTTCTCCTGGTGAACAGGGTTAGTCTTCAAAAATCTATATATATATATATATATACATGATCAGTCAGTACAGGTGCAGTAACTCCTCAAAAAGCGCTTAGTCTGTGTTGATGATTGTTGTTTGCTTCTTGTTTTGTTTTGTTGTTTGTGTTTTATTTTATTTCTTAGGTGATTGTATCACTTTTTTTCTTTTTTCTTTTTTTTTGCTCCTTTTTCAGACGCAATCTGTTTCTGGTACAGAGGGCAGTGGAGGTAAGCACTGTACCAGTTTGTTTGTGTGTGTGTGTGTGTGTGTGTGTGTAAATAAAAATACATATATATATGGTCCTCCCTCAGATCAAAGGAAATGTACTTATGTGACTAGCAGTAGTATATCTTGCTTTTTTACTGGGATGGTTAGGTATTCAAAACTTTCGGAACACACACAGAAATACTGATTATTCTCATGGTCAGTTTTATCTTGAAGGAATATTTCAGAAAACTGTACAGCCAGTCTAACCTTGTCGTGACACTGACAACACTGCTTCATTGTAAGGCCCCTCTGTGTGCCTGTAATGTACCGAAAAAGACATTCCTGAAGTTGACCTGCAGTTTTGTCCCTTTTTCCCCCCAGTGGCTCGTCTGGATGCCATGAAACGATTTGTCATGTCTGACTCGGACGATGAGGATACCAGCACTGCCTCAGGTGGACATGCCCAGCGTGATGGCCCTGGGACATTGCACACTATTGAGGTGAGTGAGTCAGGAGAACTACTGCGTGGGGGAGGAGGGATGATGGTGCTTTTTGGGGTGGGTGCGCATGCACTATCGCCAGCAGAGGCATCGAGCATGCAGTCTGATTCTCTCCCCTCCTATCTGGACTGAGGAGACAGCATCAGTCCTACCATACAGTGCAGGCTGGACATTGGTCATTCTTCCCCTTGCTTCCCAGAAAAGAAGGGGCATTGTTTATATAGTCTGGAAAGTGATTACACACTCGGACGGAGATACGAGCTGCAGTCGCCATTGGCAGCATTCCATTTCCCTTAGAAATAAAGGGGTCTGTGCAGTAGGTCTCTGAACTGGAGTGGGTGTTCGTGATAGACTGCACTGGACTCTTGACAGCTGCCAAGTCCGAGTTTCATAATTATATTGTTAGGTAGGTTGGTTGGTTAGTTATATAGGGCTTAACACCGTGCAAGCAACGAAGACTTATTTTTGGCTAATATATTGTTAGGAAGGGGTTGTGTACTACTGACGGCTTGAAGTTGACTATTTAGTCACATTTGTGGTTGGCTGGTAACCTGTGTTCATGTACAATGGATTTCTACCACAGAGTGTTGAATCAGTGATCGACATTCATTGTTCAGGCTAGTGGTTGTATGTATTAGTTTGCAGAAAGTGTTTACCATCCTGTCAGTTGTCGCATGGTAAAAATACGTGTACAGAACTGAATGTGAACAGTCTTGCTGTTTTGTCCTGGCAGATGCTTCGCAGAGAGTTCGGTTTTACTGATACGGAGGCGAGGGAGTGCCTTTGGCGTAACAGTGGTGATGTGGTGGCCACTCGCTTCTGGATTCTGACTGGCCAGTCCCTGCCAGGTACAGGTACATTTTTTTTTTTTTAATGCTTTCCTTGCTTGTCTGTTCTACTCTCTCTCTCTCAGTGCATTTTGCACCAATGAGTATTCTGGGCCCGCATGTAAAAGTCGGGGTTAGGGAGTTTAGCCCCGGGTTAGAGTGTAACCTCGAACTAAACTAGCTCTAGGGTTAAATTTGCTGTTGTTTTTTTTTTTTTGTTGTTTTCAATCAGGAAGCGGGTCCATCCCACCATGGTGCCTAAGCCGTTATAGAAGGATTTTTTTGTCTTTCTTTCTTCACTTCCTTTTTTCATTTAATTTTGTTTTGGGGTTTCTTTTGTCCTAGTCTGGGTTAGGCCCGTAGCTGTGGGTTCAATTAACCTCGAGTTTTACATATGGACCGTGATCTTTCACTACTCAAAGTTGACAGTTTCCTGAGTGTCAGAACAGTTCAAAGAAGATAATTCAAAGGCATGGACAGCTTTCACTGTTCAGTGGTGTGATCAGAAGCTAATGGGTAACTGTCTGTGCATTTATTTTTAAAATGAAATCTTTTAAAAAAGAATTTATTTTATGTACAGTTTTCATGTCTGTTCATTTATTTTTTAAGTGTCTTCAAAAATTTTATATGTATACATAGAAATATATACATAGTATGCTTAAATTTTTTTTGTTTTTTTTGTTGCTGTTGGTGCAGGTCTTTGGACGTGGACGCGGGAGCAGGATAGTGTGTTACAGAACTGCGAGCCAGGCCACCAGGACTGGCAATATCTGGAGAACACGAGAGGCCTGCAAGCTGTCCTCGACCGACAAAAATTTCTTAGAGGGGATGCTTGAGTACTCCTTTCAGGGCTCCTGCAGTCCTAGTACTTTGCAAATTCTTGAAAATACAAGAAAGCCAAAACCAAGAGACAAGTGAAATGCATGCAGTGTTTACAGTTTCTAGTCTTGATTTTCAGTGTTGCTGGGTGTTTCAGGGTCTCTCTCGGTTGATGGGGAGAGCCGGGATAGCCAAATGGTAGAGCGTCGTGAGTTCAAATCCCGGCTGGGGCTAAATATTGTGCAAGCCTTTTTCTCGTTGCCCCGTCTTTGATATCACCCATACGTGGTGGAAAAGGACGTTACCCAAACACCCACCCCCACCCTCTCATTTGATGCCCTGATTGAGGCAGCTTTTCAGTAGTGCCATGTGAAAAGTGGTCCACTATGTGAATCATCTTTAGCTGTGGAAGTGGGACAGTTGACGTAATTAGATTCTGCTTAGCCGGCTGTTAATGTGCATCCCTCTTCCCCCAAACTCCTAAAAAAATAAAGTTATGCCTTTCATTATTTTTATCGTTTACACTAAAGCTGTAATTACATCGGCCCCCGTAGTGTAGTGGTTAGCACTTCGGACCATGGACCGGGAGACCCGGGTTCGAATCCCAGCCGAGACAAGTGGGATTTTTCCTACCTAGGTCGGCTCCAACCCAGAGCGGGTGTGCTATGGGCCCAATGGGAAGGCTGTTGCCACACAGATTCACCCACTTCACGGGTGCGACTTTGGGGGTGCTTCCGTCTGATGACACGTCTTATGATGTGGATGATTACACGGCCGGCACCCCAGGTGCCGTAGTTCCCGGGCCTGGTGAACGCCGGGATATTTATGACAGGAAGCGTGGAATGCGGCCCTGTCCAGCAGTCCCAAACCACATGGACCTCCATAGCATCACCTTATCATCATCCTCATCTCCATCATCATGCATAATAAAAATTGCCCCAGCCTTCGAGCCCTCCGTGGATTCCACCCATGACCTGAGAGGAACACCACTGGAGCTGGCAAAAAGAGTTGGGGCAGCAAAAAAAAAAGGAAAAAAAAAGCTGTAATTACACAGTTAAGTTACATTGCATAACTAGAAACATTACTAAAAAGTGTACAGTTATTTTGTAGGCAGTGCTCAGGCGTAGACTGGCCGTAACTGGCAACAGTGACTGTATATAGTAAGCATGAATGGTTCCTTTAATCGTGTTTGAAGTTCTGTTGATCTGTGTGGTGCTGCTTATTGATTGTAAATACAGTGCATGAAATAGATTGTCCTTTGTAGAAAAACCCCAGTGTCTAAACCTAGTGTGCGTTTTTGCCCTTTCCTTTAAACGGGCAAATTCCATCTTTGCGAAGCCAACTTACGTTTTGGAACAGTTTCGCCAGTGAGCGTGCCTGAACGCTGGAAATACACTTACCTTGATGATTAGTACAGCTCTTAATGCGATACAGTGTTGTTTGCACTTTGCACCAGTGGTCAAAAATGCAAACTCTACGACTGTTGTTACACTAATTAAAGCGCTCTGTGTGGTCGCCACATCATCGAGTATGATTCTGTTGGCTCAGTGCCAGCGTCACTGTCCAACTCCAAGTGTCAAAGAAATGTGATGATAGATGCCACAAAAACAGCTCAGAACGATCTATGAGCATAAAAATGGTGACATTAGCTTCACTGATAGCACAAGTGGTTTGAAACTGCAGCTTTCACTCAGAATTTTTCCGAAGCTGGTGAAATGTGAACTTTTGTGTATAAAGGGGTGTGGGAAACCTGGTAATAAAAGTCATGGAAATCGGCAAAAGGCAAGGCCGGAAACAAGTGATACTCGCTGCGTCAAAATGCATTTCCTACATTGTATACTCCCCTAGAGTCCCAGATAAGTTGGACAAGCATGGACTTCTGCACACACACACACACACAGACACGTGCACCAAACATTTCCTACATTGTATACTCTCCTAGAGTCCCAGATAAGTTGGACAAGCATGGACTTCTGCACACACACACACAGACACGTGCACCAAACATTTCCTACATTGTATACTCCCCTAGAGTCCCAGATAAGTTGGACAAGCATGGACTTCTGCACACACACACACAGACACGTGCACCAAACATTTCCTACATTGTATACTCCCCTAGAGTCCCAGATAAGTTGGACAAGCATGGACTTCTGCACACACACACACACAGACACGTGCACCAAACATTTCCTACATTGTATACTCTCCTAGAGTCCCAGATAAGTTGGACAAGCATGGACTTCTGCACACACACACACAGACACGTGCACCAAACATTTCCTACATTGTATACTCTCCTAGAGTCCCAGATAAGTTGGACAAGCATGGACTTCTGCACACACACACACAGACACGTGCACCAAACATTTCCTACATTGTATACTCCCCTAGAGTCCCAGATAAGTTGGACAAGCATGGACTTCTGCACACACACACACAGACACGTGCACCAAACATTTCCTACATTGTATACTCCCCTAGTGTCCCAGATAAGTTGGACAAGCATGGACTTCTGCACACACACACACAGACACGTGCACCAAACATTTCCTACATTGTATACTCTCCTAGAGTCCCAGATAAGTTGGACAAGCATGGACTTCTGCACACACACACACAGACACGTGCACCAAACATTTCCGTCGTACATTCTTTATTACATTTACCAGTTAAGGGCACAGTGGGGGTTAAAGCAACATAACCGCTTGTCAACACCTGAGCATAGGAACAGATATCGGATACAATCTTAAACCGTACATAAAGCCATGTACATGATGCAAGGCTAACTCGATGAAACACTGGCTGAGAAGTACTGGAAGCCGGGCAAAACGAGCAGCAGACTGCAGGCACGTGCCACAGAGATACGCACAACAAATGGACCTACAATTCCTGATGCAACCTTATTTCAAACGTGCATGCTGCTATATCGTGTTTTTAAGATCTGATCAGATCTTCACATGGAAAAGCTAAGCCCACGTAGCAGGTAAAATAAAAAGTGCCATATTTACATGTACTGATGTGGAAAATGCTTTTCCAACATCATGCCCAAATAAAGTCATACAGAGGCATCACTGAACAACGCAAAATGGCCTGTTCAAGCACACAATGCAAAAATAATGTGAATCTTTAGTGTAACATGGACAAATCTGATACACCGTATACTTAACATGCCCTCATGTGAAAACTGTTCAAAGTTTTCAAGGAGGTCCCAACAAGCTAATCACATTTTTTTTAAAAAGACATGAAAAACAAAAATAGATTTGCCTTGACAACAATGCACTGGTTTCTCCTCTCTCTCCATACATTCACATACACACCGTCTGTTTACTTTTTTGCAGACCAACATAAAAATAAATATTTGACACATTCATACATAGTAGCTATACTTCATCAACACACTTCATCAAGTCCTAGTACCAGATGTCCCACTAATAAAGCTGGGGGCTACACTTTCTGCAATAATCATCTAAAAAAAAAAACTCCACTGTATCACTATCAAAAATGTCCTGCACTTTGTTATCCGTACAAGTCTCACGGTTCCTTTTCTCCTTTTTCTGTTTTTTTTTTTTGTTTTTTTGGTGTGTTTGTTTTTAATGTGCTTTTATTGACAGCACGAGAAAAATCAACGTTACAAGAACCTTCAGTTTAACCCCAGTTTATGCGACATGCAAGAGAGAAAATCTGCCAACAACTAAACCTGTCAACAACCACCAAGAACTTTTCTCGTTTTCATTTTCCTGGGACAAACTCCTACAAATAAACTGAACTGTGCATTCGCCTCTCCTGTGCCGGACGATTCCTATTTTTAAAACCGTCCAACAGAAGTTTCTTTAAAGTCACAGAATTAATATCATATGATCATACTTGCTGTCCCAGGTTACTATGACAACACAAACAAGAAACGCTCTGGTGCACGGGCTTTCAAGAGTGCAGCTCCTTTCCTCTGGAACAACCTGCCAGCTCACCTCAAGTCAGGTTCTGCATCAGTCATGACCTTCAAGCGGAACCTCAAGACACACCTTTTCTCTCAGTTCTAATTCTTTCTTTCTTTTCTTCCCCCCCCCCCCCCCCCCCCCCCCCGACCCCAAAGGTGCCGTGAGCATGCTTACTGCATGGAAGTTTTTTTCGTAGCGCTATACAAATGGCCAATCATCATCATCATCAGTTATTACTGCATCTCAAACAGCCAATAATCATGCACCTTCTGCTGACAACCCGATCACTGTAGGCACCAGCATGTAATAAATCTCTTTAATAAACACACACACACACACACACTGCTAACATGCTAGAACACATGCAATGTCCACAACACAAGGTCAGCTATAACACAGCTCTATATGCAATAAAGGTACACTGTAATTTAACACAGTAGATTAAACACATTTGTCAACACATTTCCGAGTGGATAGTGGTTTTCACCAGGGTTACGGAGGGCTAAAAAAAAAGAAAAAAGGGCACAAATCATTACCAGTTCGACCATGTCTTATAGAATCTGATAAATTGTTCCTCCCTTACACTGATGTTTCAAATGGAATGCATTCTCTCCCTGATCTTATTTTCATAACGAGCAATATGAGGAACAGGCAACAACAGTAAGTGCGTGTTTCTTGCTTTTGTTTTGTGGATACCTTGAAATAACTGCCGATACTAAAACATCTTTACACAGCTGTATGCATGTGTGTGCGTGTGTGTCTGCCTGTGTGTTTTGTAGCCTAATTCCACCAAAAGTTTTCAGGGATACACTTGTTACATGCAACAGACGATTGCCATGCAATTTTTTTTTTAATTCAACAGAAACTCCGGAAATGTTCAGCCCACCAAATTTGAAAAATAAATACAATTCTAAATTCTGAAATTTCAGTAGCTGAGCTGACCCTTTACACCACATGATTGTAATGTTTATGTCCAGTGTGTGAGAGAATGCGTGTGATTCACGTGAGCGTGTGTGTTGGCTTCACTTCGTGGCGCTTTGAGCCAATTCACAAAATTGGGTAAAGCGCCTACACAATACTCTATTATTATTATTATTATTAAAATGGGTAGTGCCAGAGAAGACGATTCCTCCTATTGAACACACAAAAGTAAAGTGAGACTAGTTCAGTCCCTTCATAAGTGGGGCCCAGGTACGAATCAACTCACAGCCATAGTTCAGATACCTGTACATATACACGATGAGGTAATTAACAGGAGTAACAATCACGCTTTTTTTTTTCTTTTTTCTTTTTTTTTTGGGGGGGGGGGGGGGACTAGGTGCTCTTACATAGTTACAACAAAACTCGCCAGGGTACAAAGATACATAAGAACTAAGATCAACAAGTGGTACCTTTCAATTCACAGCTTACAACAATAACGAGGTAAAATGTGCTTCACAACACTACTAGTGAGCAAAAGATAGAAACAATTTTATCATAAAACAACAACAACAACAACAATAATGTATTTTCACAGTAAAATGTCTTCCTCCTAGGCACTTAGCAGATGACACGATACTATAGGAGTTCCCCTAATACCCTCACGGACTTCAGTCAGTAGAGCCATGGTGCTACCCACAGCACGGGCTTTAATCTGAGGGAATTCGCGTGCAACCCTGTGGGCAAACCTGGTCATGTGTCATCTCCCACTCACCCCATTCCCCACATGAACCCTTCTGGCTTTCTGCGGGAAGCCTTAGATGAGCAGGAACTGAGGGGAGGTGTGAGGGAATCATGGCATCTAGTAACTAGCTGGGAGAAATCAGACTGTATTCAAATACTACAGTCCTGGTGCAAAAAAATATGCCTGATGTAAAAAAAAGAAAAAAAAAAGGTCAGCCTGGCCTACAAGAAAGTAGCACAGGGATTTTAGAGTTTCAGATGTAGGCAGTAATCAAAAGGTCATCTTGCGGCGAATCCCATCCAAAGAGCTGATTTTTTTCTGTGTAGTCTTTTCATGCCATTCCATGCTAGCTCAATGGCCACATTTTCTCTGTCACAGTGAGTTTTGAAAGTGTCAACCGTAAGGTACAAGAGGCCATGCCAGCGGCGAGAGGTAGAACCTGTGCATGGTGTAGCCAAATAACACTGAAAGCCACCCGCACTGCAACGTCCAACAACAAAGGCATGTCTTGAGTACAAGGAGAGAACATGGTGCCCAAACTCGCACAACAGTGACCCTTTTCAGCCACACTGACAGTAATAGTTCACAAATATATCTGTACGAAATGAACAATGGCAACTTTTTCATCAACAAGAGGTCTTAAGGACTATCACTCTACCAACACGTGCACACACACACACACACGCTCATCTCACACGCACGCAACTGCTACTGCTATAATCAGACACATCTGAATACATATGCTGCCGTATTTCTGTAAGACAAAAAAAATGACATCACACACAAATTCATCAGCCTGTATGCACCGTTCATGAGACATCGTCAAGATGAACTGCCTGTGCCCCAAAACCCACTCATAACCACCTCCACAAAATGCCCGTGAAGGAAACCTCATCAAAATTTCATCCTATGGATACAGTTTCATCACTTGTGCTTCTGCAGAATGCCAGCAAAGTGATGACTGTAAGCCTTCACATCACCGGCACAAGGCAAGTCCAAGTTTATATGCGTCATAATACTTGTATCGATGTTGTCATGGAAGTTTGCTGTAACTCAGTTTTGAGAACAGCGGTGTACAAGTAGTGAAAGTATATAATCTTGAGCTATTCTGAAAACTGAGTTGCACGAAAATTCCATGACAATGTCGGTATCACCATTCTACTGGCACTTAAATTTCTGAACAAAACCAGGCAGCAAATTGTAACCAGTCTCCACAATTCATGCACGACTGGAAGTTCCAGGCAGACTTTAAGGCATGCGCAGCTACTGTCAGGCACCAAAATGGACAGTTCCAGTGATTAGGCACATTGCTGCTGGCGCTATTTTTTTTTTCTTAAGCTATGGGACACTTCAAATACTGACTCTAAATTCTTTTGAGGGACATTGCTATACATTTCATCATAAACGTTTTGCACTCTCGAAACATTTCAAAGTTTCCCAGCAGATGAAAGAAAACAATGCACTGAACAGAATCTGGGGGGGAAAGCAATTCACAAATCTGGTTTATCAACATTCAAAACATTTAGTATACTGCAGAGTCATTGGCTTTCTGATCTGTCTTGGTCAGAGATGTTTTGCTGTAGACCTATGGAACAGTATTCGTTTCTCCTGCAGGCACAAATCATGTGTAATAAACTATCATATGCAGTTTGTACACACACCATATACTTCACCTCTTTCTCTCTCTCTCTCACACACAAACACACACACACACACACACACACACACTAGCATGAGTCCGAGAGATCGTTGTTGCAGAAGCCTATATCAGACTCCGGGGAGATGATCTGGAAGGGGACCGAGTGAGATGCAGCTGCTGGCCTTGCAGATGGGTCCATGTGGACCTGAGAGAGGAGAATCTGACTGCTGCCCGACCTCATCGCATTCAACGCAGCTGTCACGGAAGGGTTGTGCGCCAACAACAACGGTGTGGTCGAGGAGGGCGTGGCTGAAACAGAAAAGCCCCAATCAATGATGCTTCGAAAGCTGGGTCCGCAGGCTAATCTAGGATTGGCGAGTCTGGCCAAGTTTCTTGCACAGCACTGGTTGTATTGCCAAAGCAATAACACTCCTTTGAGCTGCGCATAAAATCACCTCCACTATCTGAAGACCAATTCTGGAGTGCATGTGCCAGTGAGTAAAACCGAATGTTCATCAAAAGGCATGGTGACTGAGCTAGGTCAGTTCACTTGCAGTCATTTGCACAGGATGGAGACAGCTCTCATGAGAGAGAGACAGGAGTATGGGACGGCCACAGACCACCTTGGAAAACAAATCTGTTATATTACACTGTCAGCCCAGAGAGAGGACATGGTGACCGTGAATAATTATTAAAGAAGAGTGACCTACAAACTCCGAAATTTATTATTGAGTACTGACAAGCACCTGTGGGCTCTGAGAGAGGATTATGTAACTGGAAATCAGGAAAGAGACTGACCTGCATTTTGCATGTCCATGAGGCCAGGCTGCGGTGGCACTTGGGCCTGTGCCAGCTGCTGGGTGATCTGCATCAGCTCTTCCTGCTGGCGCCGGATCGTCGACTGCAGCAGTTCCGACTTCTGCAGCAGCTGGTCATGCAGGAGCTTCTGGGCTGGCGTCAGGAATATGTTCTGTTCACACAGACGCGGAAAGTTTAAGAGAGATTTGTTTAGTTTTATCCTGTTTATACTTTCTGAGAAAATATCAAAGTTAAAGTTTACTACAGATACACAGACATACACAGACTACGGAAGGTTACAATAATACCCTGTTACACATGCGTCAAAAAAGGGAAGATTTTGGCACCACGGGACTTCCTCTTCTGAAAGATGTATCGGTGTGCATAGATTTTCTTCAAAATGGCACATAAAGAGAATAAAAGACTCAACAAAAGAAGTCAGACTCAGTCTGTGGACGCGTAGAACAGCATTCCGTCAATTCGTGATTGAACTTTGAAGATCAAGGTATCAGTTATGGACACACCTTCTCAGGCTCTATGCGTCTTGCATGCACAATAAAGAAACAAAATAAATAAATAAACATGCTCACATTTTGTGCAGGAGGGCTGACAACAGGGGATGTTGGAATACTGCCTGGGCATGTCACAGCCTGGCCAACCTGGCATAAATCAGAAAGTTCAATTCATAAGTTCACTTCTTTGCGTGCTTTCAATGCAAACCATCTGCAATGAAGAACTCCTGGCATCTGATCTACTGGTAGTGTTAACAGTATCAATTTCCTTTCATCCCCCAGCCATAGGAAGTGAAATATTGATTCTTCTCATACACAGAGCACATACATGCAAACAACAGACTATTATCACACTACTGACTGAGGTAATATTCAGTTTTACTGACAAAGTGCATTCACTCAACCCTATCACAGAAGAACTCAGATTTTCACAACTTGCTATGTGCCACCAACACCTGTTTTCTGTCAATTTTTTGTGTGTGTTGTTGTTGTTGTTTGTCTATTCTCCATACATGATACTCTAGCTCAGTTTAATTCAGTTCAACAGGGCATCTCTGTGCACGTTAAACATTATAATCATGCGCTCCAACCAATCTCTAAAACGTCTCACACTTATCAGCCTATGGGTCGTTGGCTTCCTTGCTAGCTACTTGTTACAGAGACCTAAGCTCCATGGATATGACAAGCACTTAAGCCCTTTCTCTGGTAAATGATGGACTGACCTGCTGGCCCTGTGGCATGGAGATCATGTTGGGAGGCATGGCCATGATGGGCACGATGCTGGGCATCAACTGCGGCACCGTCGTCGTCAGCGCCGGCACGCTGCTGGATGCCGCCACAATGGCCGAGGACCTGGGAACGCTGCGCAGCATCGTGTTGCGCTGCAGGTGTTGCTGCAAGAGACTCTGCAGCTGGCTTGTGACGTACTTGCGCGTCTGGCCGGGCTCTTTCTCCGTGGAGTGGGGGCGCTGTGAGCTGTCCACGTCCGACGCTTGTCCGCTCATGCCTGATGGAAAGAAACGGCAAGTTTAGGTAAGAGCGAACATAGCTTTTACCAATGCGAATAGGGGTAAACTGAACACACTCGTATTACTTCAAGCCTAAGACGGGAAACAGTCAAAACGACCATGAAGAAATGTACATACTACTACTCCAAGACTACAAAGCATTCAAAACCTTCATTACAATCTAGACACAGAGACATTACTTCAAGACTGAAAGAATTAGCTGAGACATACTGATACTACTAAAAGCAGAAACAGCCTTCGTGCAAATCAGATGGTTTTAAGATACTACTCAAAGGGCTGACAGTCTACTTGACAAGACTCAAAAGGGTTATCAGTCCACATGACAAATCATACATTTGCAGATACTCTTACATTCCCAGGTTACCAGTCTCTGCGATTAACAAGAGTCAGGGGTCGCGTTGGTGTTCTGCATTTTGCAATGGAAAAAGTATGGGGTCGGTAAAAATGCGTACAAAACTAAAAGAAATGTGTACACCAGATGTAAGGTTTTCATTTTTATGATATTATTATCAGCCTGTAAAGGGAACCAAAGTGCCACAAAAAGTCGCACAGACAACTTCCTGTTACACGTATCACTCGAATGGCCAGTAACCAGTGTAATCAAACTTGCATAACACACTGCTTACTGCCCTCTGGTAGTAACTGACAAGGGATTAGCCCTACGAGCAGAGAGGCTGAAAAGTGCAGACACGTGGGTGTAATACGGGCCATTTTAAACTGCGTACAAGTATGCAGGGGTCCTTCGGAAATGCACAGGGTGTCCCCACAATGCAATAATGCAATAAACGCGACCCCTGAAGAGTAATCTTTGATTTAAAAAATTATAAATAATAACACATAAGTTAACGAAACCAATGCACATATACTACCAACATGAAAACAGGCAGGCAGACAAGGAAACAAGGGGCAAAATGAGTGCCAACAGCAAAGTGAACACGAGCAGTGTTGGTGTTAACAAGGAAAACAAAATGAACTATGGTCACAAAACATGCATTAACTGAGATGCAACAGATATCCCCCACTCCAAAAAAAAAAAAAAAAAAAAAAAGCCAGAATCTTCTAAACAGTGAAAATCTTTTAAGAACAAGAACACCGAAAAACAGACGGCGAGTAACCGCTCAAAAAATAAAAAGTTGCCAAAGTTTAGGTAACAAGAAGCTGAAGGGTACCAGAAAAAGTCCACAAATGCACACAACAAATGCACAGCACTAGAACAAAAGAGGATCTGTGGAATACTTACTAAAAAGACTACACAGTGATGTCATTTAAATAAAGTAAACATCATCAGTGGTTATATAAAGCATTTGAAATAAAAAGTAAGTGAGTGTGTGTGTGTGTGTGTGTGTGTGTGTGTGTGTGTGTGTGTGTGTGTGTGTGTGTGTGTGTGTGCGTGCGTGCATGTATTTATGTCTGCCCGCAGCACTGTGTCCAAGTGTGCATGTGTGAAAAAGAAGTTACTGATTTTCAGCCCTACCCAAAATTCTAGCACATGCGACTACTGGCTACGAGAAAAGGTCGTCCAAGCAAAATGTGAGATTCACTTTGCCATCCTCTACCAAGGTAGAAAATGATCTTTTTATCTCCACAAGGCAGCAGTTATGTCCAAAAACACACTAGTCAAGCCCAACAACCTGTTACAGTCTAAATTACAGTCTGGAAACGTGTTTAATTTCTATCAGCAACTCCAGTCTGCGAATGGCAGCATGCCCCCGTTTTACGAAAAAAAAAAAAAAAAACCCAAGAAAAAAACCCCTGTAAAAGCCATGCAAGTCAGTGCTGTGCTGGGTTTCAAGATACATGAGCATCTCTTCAGCAGTATATTGTGTACTTCCTCTTTTCGGAATAGCCCTTGTCTCGTATTTCAAAGGGAGCAAAACCTGTTTACAGCCTAACAGGACACTTTTTCCCTGAATAAAATGATCAATTATTGAAAAATTAATGTGTTACTGAAGACAAATGAAGCCCCAGGAAGCTCTTCAAAGGTGTAATAATGCTAATCCTGAAATCTCTAAACCCAACCCCCCTTCCAAAGAAAAGTGTTTCGCTGTTTCTCTTTCCACCCCCAAAGCAAGGTGCTTCGCTGTTTCTCTTTCCACCTTAGTAAAATTATCACCATTTCTGAGGAAAATGCTGAGCCATCTTGATCACAAAGTGCAATAAAAAAAATTGTGAATGCTTTCTGAGAGTGACACAGACAACGTGGGAAAAAGCGACAGCGTACTCGACACACGGTCAGGTGACTTTGACATGGAACGTCGACTGGACGTTGGAGGGGAGACATCACGACTTGACAGCTGACCTCCAGAGGACACGGAGCACATGGAGGGGCTCCGGTGAGCTTTCTCCGCCTGCGTTGGCTCTACCAGGAGAGAGTTGAAGCTGTCTTCTTCCACGTAGCCGAGGTCTTTACGGAGCTGGGCACGGACATCGGAAAACCTGACAAAGTAAGAAAAAAATAAATGACAGTCTAAATAAGAACTACTTGGTTAAACAGGATGCAACTATGTATGAGGCAAATATCATCAATGGGTAAAAAAAAAAAAAAAAAAAATGTACAGCAATGAAAAAAAACAAAAAACAATGTCAGTGAAAGGTAATGTATTTTAAACATGACGAAGACACAGTCTCCCTACAAATTTGTTCAGCAAACAGACAATTTCTTGTCTGTAAGTTTGTCTGTGTGGGTGCATGGAAACAAGATTTACCAGTTATAAGCTATTTGTTTTATTTTATACAATTCTTTCTTACACTGACTTCTACACTCATAACTGCTGCTGACATGGTGAGGGTGATCTTGAGACAGAGGAGGAGACCAAGAGAATGACGAGAATGAGGGTGCACGCCTGGGCCTGTATGTAAAACTCAAGGTTAATTTAATCCACGGCTATGGGTCTAACCCAGGCTAGAACGAAAGAAACCCCAAACAAAATTAAATAAAAAAGGAAGTGAGGAAAGAAAGACAAAAATCCTTCTATAACGGCTCAGCCACCTTGCTGGAATGGACCTGCTTCCCGATTTAAAACAAAAAAACAACAGGAAATTTTACCCTAGAGCTAGTTTAGTTCGAAGTTAGACTCTAACCCGGGGCTAAACTCCCTAGCCCCAACTGTTACATGCAGGCCCTGTTCTTTCACTCAGTGTTACCCTTGTGATCCATGCTGCAGTGGCAAACAAATTCCCATTTCAGGATCAATGGAAGTATTTTTGCGTTTGATTCAATATGGAAAGTGACTTACTTGACGACGGTGTTGGTGCAGACGATGAACTCGGGTTTGGAGTTCCACTGGTGGTAGGTGATGTAGTAGCGGGTGCGAAGCCAGATCCACTGCTGCCCCTTGGTCAGGAAGCGATAGTAGCACGACGTCCCCTCCCCCATCTGCATCACTGTCAACGCAAGCAACCAACAGCCAATGATAACCAAAGCAAAATATTTTGCAATTATCAGTGTTCCCTGGGGTGGAATTACAGTCATTATGACCTTTTTCTGGGCACTGTGAGGGGGTCATTTTGCGAGGTTAGATGGTCACATATATACAGACACTGGATGTACAGTGGACACAAGTCAGAGGAAAAGTCTGAATAAAATTATGTATCAATAACTTCTGGTTCGTACACTATCAGTTTCAAAACACTGCAGACACAGGAAAAAATGTGATGAAGGATGCCTCTTGTGAGTGGACACCTCCTTTGGAACATACTCTTCAAATCTCTTGTACTGGGCACATGGGACGAACGGACACCTGTCAGGTAGGGACTGATCTGGATTTAATCCTCAAACCAATGATAATTAAACTTTCTTTTCTGAGCTGTCCCAGTCTTAGTCTGAGTTTCCTTCTGCCCCAAAAAGTCGATCTCAGTAGCTCATCATCACCAGTGTCCACCAAGGTAGAAGGTCTCAAGCCTGCTGAAGCACAGGGCCTTCGGGCTTCATTTGTTTGCTGGTCGCATTCAACAATCAAGGTGTCTTCTGCTACTGCTCAAACTGCTGGAGCGTGTTTTTGTTCCGACTAGCAAGTCAAGTCAAGTTTATTTTTCCAACCCTCTGGGGGTACAGGAAAAGCCACTGGAGAAGAGACACTTCACACAGCTACTCTGAACGCATGCGCATTTTTGTGTTTTCTACCAAGTACTCTGTGACGAGAGCAATGGTGATCATGCCATATGCCAACTTTTGACGAAGTTTGCTTTCAGTTAAAAAAAAAAAAGTGTCAAAATGACATACAGAGTAAACTTTTTGTGCGTTTACGCACTTATATGTGTGTTATTGGGAACACTGATTATGGGCCCATCTTTCAACCAGTCTTGGCTCATAAACTGTCTGGAGCTGTTTGGTGGCGTGTTGTAGCATTGTACCAGAAGCTTCGAGCAAACACTAGAGACACTCACGCTGTTCATGGCACTTTGACACCCGCTCAATGTCCTCCGGATGGTAGTAATCATACCCAGACGTGCCCAGCACCTCAAACGGGAGATACCCTATTACTGGTGGAGCTCTGTAAACAAGGCCAAAAAAATGAATAAACAAACAGCAGAATTGAACCAGCAAAGCACATCTACATTTTGTGTCTGTTCAATTTACCAAGCTCCCTTTATAAATAAATAAATAAATAAATAAACGTTCAGTTCCAAAGAGGACATTTAAACTACACTGGCAAACAAGAATTGGCAATCTTACACAACATACCAGTCAGCCACAAAAATCAAATACACTAATATAAACAACACCTGTATGCACTACCTGTGATCTAAGAAGAGGAATTTCCACTCTAAAGAATGCCGAGAAGTGAACTCGCACGTCATCTCGTCCACATTGGACATCTCTCGGATGATATGTGAAGTCTGCAGCCTCACGGTGCAGCAGAAGCAGACAGACATGCTGGACGAGTTCATGCCGATCGGGTCACACGACAGGTCATCCTCCATCATGTCTAGAAGTAGAATACGCAGAAATAAAACAGACATGTACATGTTTCTGTCAGGAAACTTCTGACGCTAGTGGAAAAGTCAGGCAGATGTTAGTATTGTCCGCATCGTGGAAATCTGGCATGATCTGAGAATATCTGAGTAGAAATGTCAAATGTGAGTCATCCTAAGTGTCAAAGCAGACACAGTATGTCAAAATTTCACCATCATGATGATGGTGATACAGGCAAGTCAAATCTCTCAAAATGTATTTTCTATGGGATTATGGACTACTAGCCATACAGTGTGACAGTAAGTGACTGTTGATGTGCATACTTGGTTATGAGAGACGGACGGACGGATGGATGGATGGACAGACAGACAGACACAGATCAAAAGAGGGAGAGACTGAAAGTGTATGAATGCATGTGCACATGCACACACAAATGCATATGCTCAACTGACTCACCATCATCACTTGACAGAAGGCGGGAACTGCCCGATATCCGTACAAACTCGTATGTGGACTGATCTTTGGGGTCTATCGTGCCTCTCCTAAAATGGCATGTGAAGCTCAGCTGGTTTTCAGCTGCAAAAACATTAAAAAAATAAAAAAATAAAAATAAATAAATAAATAAATAAAATACTCACTTGCTATGCAACAATTCAGTGCTCTGAACAGGCATTAAGAAAAGGTAAGGTTAGAGGGGAAAAGATGCACCTCCTCTGTGTGTGTGTGTGTGTGTGGAGGGGGGGGGGTCTTTGAAAATGTCAAAGCTTATCTTCAAAAGTTACAGCAAATATTTTCTTTACGTACTAGTTAAAGGAATGGGCTGTGCAAACTGTATTCACACATTACACTCTCCCTGAGTTTTTCGGTTGAAGGTTTTTTTTTGTTTTGTTTTTTTACCTTCGCCGCACGTCGTGGGTACAGTTGCACCCACATGTTCGTTCAAACGTGCAAGCTCAGACAATTTTCATGCTAGATCCACAAAACATACTGACTTTGCTAATAAAGGTACTGGGCAGGTGCATACCAAAACACGTTCGATTTTGTTGGTAAAGAAACAACTAAATAAGAAAAACGTTGTATAATCATACTTTTTTCCCCCTTCTTAAAAAGCATGGGTATGTTTGCACCCACGGCGTTGGGCGCCCAAGTTTACAGGCGAAGTACGGCAAAGGTTAAACGTGATTTTTGGTACACTAATGTGCCACTCAAAACAACAAATCACAGCTAAAAAACAACAACCAAAAACACCTGAATCCGTAGTCCAATATTTGACCTCACCTGAGCTGAGCTTACTGCCTACACAAGTTTTCTGCTAAGCTTCGTCACACTACCATGCCTAATTGGATTACAGTAAATCACCAACATCTGATTCCAGACTAATCCATAATCATTCAGCTAAATAATTTATAATTTCAACAACGACAAAAAATCCCCAATCCAAAACCCACACAACTGACTCCATCATGGACAGCACGCCTCTGTTTCCTCCGCAGACCTGCCTACCGAAAGAAGCGTCCTTCAGTAGTTTGCCACTGACATAACCTCACCGTTCACTAGTTTTGGGGGGGGTCTTCATCAGTAGTGACCCGACTTCACATTAGTTAAGCAAGAAGCAGTTTGTAAGAAACTGTCAGACTGCTTTGGATATGTTCAGCCCACCAAATTTGAAAAATAAATGCAATTCTAAATTCCGAAATTTAAATAGCTGAGCTGACCCTTCGCACCGCGTGATTGTAATGTGTTTATGTCCGGTGTGTGAGAGAATGTGTGTGATTCACGTGAGCGTGCGTGTTGGGTTCAGTTCGCGGCGCTTTGAGCCGATTCATGAAATTGGGTAAAGCGCCTATATAATACTCATTATTATTATTATTATTAATGTATTATCATGGAATTTTAGTACATGTACTCTCATTGGTTCATCTGTAAAAGTAGAGCACAGGAGAGAAAGTGGAAACCTGAACTCTGACAAGACATGACTAATCCACCAGCCAATTGATCCGTTCCTGCATGCAGTGTATTTAATTGATTTTGCTTGTTTTTCGGCCTGCATGCGTTGTCGCATCATGTCAACCTGACCGTTTGACTTTCTCCTTCATGAAGATTATTTTTGGTCAGGTTTTGCATTTCAACACAGATTATTTTGCCTGTGTGCTCTCTCTCCCTCCCTCTAACGGCAAGAATGAAAACTGGACCACTGGACCAATGTCTTTTACCGTTGGCAAATAAAGTTTCATTTCATTTCTTACATTCACCCCCCCCCCAACACACACACATGCAGGCGCATGCACACACACACACACACACACACACACACACATACACACACACCTGTAATTTTTGACACACGATCATCATGGAGTAGTTTGTGGTCAATTTTCACAGAAACTGAGGACAAATCATAGAGGTAGGCAGGTCTGCATCAGTTTTGTTGGTACTGGTGGTGGTGATTAAGACTGTAAACTTCGCTTTAAAAAACTAACTGAAGACTTAGAACTAGCTTACATTTCTCAAAATCATGGCCCATGTTGCTTGACTGCATGTGGTAAGTAGACAACAGGTTATAAAGTTTCACGTGATCGTCCTCGTGAACAAAGTCGTACAATGAGCGGTTGAGGAGATCCATCTGTAACAAAGTAAAACATGTTTTGAATGTTCAGTCCCTGTGTGTGTGTGTGTGTGTGTGTGTGTGTGTGTGTGTGTGTGTGTGTGTGTGTGTGTGTGTGTGTATGTGCGCGCGCGTGCATGCGTGCGAGAGAGAGAGAGAGAGAGAGAGAGAGAGAGAGAGAGAGGTGTGTGTGTGTGTGTGTGTGTGTGTGTGTGTGTGTGTGTGTATGTGCGCGCGCGTGCATGCGTGCGAGAGAGAGAGAGGTGTGTGTGTGTGTGTGTGTGTGTGTGTGTGTGTGTTTGTATGTGTGTGTGTGTGTGCGCGCTTGCACGTGCGTGTGTGTACACGAGCGTGAGTGAAAACAGAAGTGGTTCTGCTTTCTGTTTAATAATTAAAAAAGTGTGTGTGTGTGTGTGTGTGTGTGTGTGTGTGTGTGTGTGTGTGTGTGTGTGTGTGTGTGTTTACCCATTTGCACTCATTAATGTATATCCCTCATCATGACATGTTTATTTGAAAGTGGGACAAGACAACTGAACTGTGAGTCATACTGACCGGAAGATGACCCAGCAACGAAGTGACACTCTCAGACACGTACAGTACACTCCCTTGCTGTGTGAACACCACCAAGAAACTGTCCACGGCCTGAAATGGAAAACGCATACATACAGAGGGAGTTGAAAATGTTGTCAATGCTACAAGACACAAAAAGATGTCAAGTAATAACAGCATTATGATCACTTAACTGCACTGTGCATGTGTGGATGGCATTTTTGTAAATGCAATGTTGAAATCACTCATCAGGCAATCATGCTGGAACGTAGCCAGTGGGAAACCACGTACAACGTGGTCAATCAAACACGCTCTGAAGGAGCTTGATGTGATGTTCTTATGCAGACGTCACTGACTTAACAAAAGAGCTTTTTACGATATTTGAAATTAAATACCGCCAATACATTTAAAGAATACAATATAAAAGCAATAGAAAAGTAAAGAAATTTCCACCTTGATTACTGAGGAGAAAATCTGAATGTGCGCTCTCAACCGCCTAGCTTGCACAACAGAGGTACGCAAGTGCAATTCCAGAACGTTGCTGAAAGCAAAACATACCTCCAACATCAGCTGAGCAAATTCTTCGTTGCACAGAAACGTTGGCTTCCAATCTTCTTTAATTTCATTGGCTGCAGATTGCACTGAAATTTCTGCAAAGGGGGGGAAAAAAAAAGCAAGAAAGAAAATAAACAGCATTATCAAAACAAACAAATAAAACCCTTCCCTTTTTTTCCTGTTCAGATATTGAAAGTTCTAAGGGCATGAAGACTTTTTTCTGTTTCTGTTTTCCCGTCAAGAAATGTGCTGTTTTTAACTCCTGAAAACAGAAGCAAACAACAGCTGAGGGATAATTACATTCTGAGATTAATGTGAATTTTTTTTTTCCCATCTATTCTCTTTTCTCCTCCGGGAATTGAGATGTTTTTCTTATACCAAGTGTGTGTTGGGGGTGGGGGTACGGGGCATAGGTGAGGGGTGTGGGGATTGGTGGAAGACAATCAAGCACACGCACACACACATACACACACACACACACACACACACGATTCCTTGAACTCTAGGCAGTAAATTCTGAGTTCATCTCCTTACGTTACAAAAAAGTCTGAGCACAGAAAGCGATGGTAAAAAAAAAAAGATTTCTTATGAAAGGGTTGAATGATGCCCATTTTATTCCGCAGAAACAAAGCTAGAGGAATTTGAGTGTTGCAATTATACAAGGTGACCTGTTGTTTCCTTTGCATTTACCCATAAAAACTGGGCTTCTTTCACTTATTTACCCTGAAAATGGGTCAGATTATGAAAGAGTGAAGACAAGAAGGGCCAGCCTACATGCACTGTCTCATCATGTCAACCCGACCGTTTGATTTTCTCCTTCGTGAAAAGTATTTTTGGTCAGGAGGTTTTGCATTTCAACACAGATTTAATATGCGTGCATACCCTCTCTCCCTCCCTCCTAGTTTTACATTCACCCCCCCCCCCCCACACACACACACACACACATAAAAGACAAATCAATATAGGATTCCTTTTTTTTTTTCAACAAGATGCTGATGCACGCATAGGGGTGTGGTTGAAACGCCGGTGGGGTGATGTTTGGGCGGTTCGGGGTGTGTGTGTGTGTGTGTGGGTGGGTTGGGGGGGGGGGGGTAAGGGAGTGGGCATGGGTACCAGTAATCCAAGGGAGGTGACAGCGGGGGGGGGGGGGGGGGGGAGGGGGGGGGGGAGGAGGGGGGGGGGGGTGCGGGTGCGGGGGGCGGCGGCAACCAGTGCTAAAGGCTGCCAGGGGGACACACATGTAAAACTCCGCATGAACAACAGCACTCTAATGACTTCAATCAAATTAATCCTACTGCTAACTACCTTGGTGTGTTTTGAGGAACTGAATGGCCGACTTGAGCACTGTGGACTTGTCCATTTTCTTGTTGTTGGCCGCCACCATGGAGCAGAGCTCGTTGATGAGCATGTTGAACTGGTCCCTCCTCTTCTTCTCACTAAGGTTCCGCGTTTTTCTGTCGACAAACAAACCAAGCCAGACAATTACAATTTCACCGGCTATATTTGTCAATTCTCGTTCGAACAACCTCGTCACAGACGGTCAGCACACATTTCAAAGTGTGATGGCTTGTACTTCTTCTTTCTTTTTTTTTAACTGATATCCTAGTCTTTTTTTTCTTTTTTTTTTAAACCAGAAAAGAGGCCTGTGAAAGAGGATGTCTCAATCTAAAGTTGCATGGTGTTTTGAAATTAACCAATACTTTTAAAATCAAACCAGAGACCTTTTTCCTCAGACAAAGTCACTGGCTGGCTGTGACAGTCTAAGGAAACGGTGACCTTAAACCACCAAACCTAAAAAAAAAAAAAAAAAAGTTTAAATTTAAAAAAAAAAAGGGTGGGGGTGGGGGTGGGGGGTGGGACAAATGAAGCCAGAACACTGTAGTGAGCTCGAAAACAAATTGTGGTTGTTTGACAGCGCTTAAAGTGACCCTGGAAACTTCAGCACAGTGTGTGTTGTTCCAGCAAGCATCAGACAGTTTGTGAGACTGAGAGTTGAACTCAGAGGCCAGAGGCCTGTACATTTATTCAGTGGTTGAACTACTTTTTAAAGTCGGGTGCACGCCGATCATCCTTGTCACCACGCGTCTGCCAGAATCAGGCATTTACGGAGACCTCAAGTACAGTTAAGTCAATTATTGATGAGCTCACAACAGTTTCAAAAAAGTAAAAAGGGGTGAGTGGTGGTCTAACAGGCAGCACGTCGGACTTGGCCGCTGCGCTACTGAACGGCCGTCACGGCGAAGACGCGTGGGTTCGAGCCCAAGTTGAGCTATATACGATACTGGTTCATCGCGGGTTTCTCTCTGGGTTATCTACCTTTCATCCTCCGGTAAAATTGAAAAGTAGGATACAGGTATTAGGTGGCGCTGCACCGCAGAGAGGCGCTACCCAGGGGGAATTAGCCCAAATTTCCCGAAAGGGACAACAAAGCAGTTTTTTAAAAAAGGGGAAAAAAAAAAGCAGTGTTGCGCGGGGACTGGTTCTGTGGTTTAAACTACCTTTTTAAAGGTTCGGTGCACTTCACGCATCCTTGTAACCAAGTCTACCACAGGCATAAGCATCTAATCAATGAGAACTCAACAGCCAAGTTAGTTCACAAACAGTAATTTTTTTTTTCTTCTTAAATCACACACTCAGGGTGTTGCATTTGCCCGAAGATTGGTTTCGTGGTTAACTACTTTTTGAAAGTTGGGTGCAAGCCAAGTAGTCTTGTTACCAAACCTGTGAGCGGCATTTAATGAGAACTCAACAGATAATTATTATATATAAAATATATATATATATATATTAATGAATCCACCAACAGGTTGTATTTTTTAAAAAAAAATCAATTTCACAGCCCACTACCGAATCAAAGCATTTAAGAAAATACAGAATACATAGGTAATTCAAGACACTACGCCTGAAGGAATGTGGCAAACACTTGAAGCAAATCTAAAATAGAAATCAATTTATACTTTTAGTGGGCTCTGTGCAGGCAGGGAGACAGAAACTAGGAGACAGAAACCTTTTTTTTCAGTCTGCTGACATAACTACATGTACATGTACTAAATACAGAACGGCCTCCTTCAAATACCCTTGATTGTCCTGACCTGTGGCACAAAAAGAAAGTCAGACAGACGAATGAACTGCTGTCTCCCAATTACTACGCTTCCGTTGGCTCAGTGCCAGCATCAGAGACGCTGTCACTGTCCAGGTGTCCTAAGTGGTGTGATGATAGATAAAAATAGCTTATAATGATCCGTAGGAATAAAAATGGTTGCAATGGCCCCTTTAAATTTCAAACTCAAATCCGCAGAGGAGGGGGGGGGGACCAAAAAAAAACAACAAAAAACCCCACCACCACCAAACAAACACCACCACCACCAAACAAACACCTAGGTGTGTGCACCAAACAGCGACCCAGGAAAAAATCTTTTAAAGTTGCCCCCCCCAAAAAATTGCCCTTCATAACCTTAGACAAAGAATGTGGAAGTAGGAAGAAGACGCGTCGTCAAAGAGATGCCAGGAAGGGGGAGTGGGGACGATGACAAGATTGCAGCGTGTTGCTGAAAGGGGGGCAATGCGTACAGGAAGTCAAACACACTGTGTTGACTCGTCCCTTGGGCTCACTGCACCTTGTTCCAACAGCAAGGTGCGAGCAAACAGCTGTCTCCACACCTCAACTGGAGAGCGCTACTTGCCTGTACTGTCCGCGGAATTGCAGCAACCGGGCATTGCGTGCATAATTTTCTTCTTGGAAGTTTTCAATAAAGTTTTGCTAGATCTCTATATACATGTATAGATTTTTTTTTTTATTGTTGTTGTTTTTTTCTTTGGTAGTTTGTCCTTTGTATTAGGTTTTTCAAACAAGTCTTTCTTGAGTTTATGTTAGGTTTTTCTTGAGTTTTTGTTTTTTGTTTTTCTTGAGTTTTAAAAATACTGTTTCTTTAATTTTTGAACAGTTTATGAAAATAGCATTTTTCTAATCATCGCTTTAGCAGCTGTGTGTTTGGATGAACTGTTTTAAGGCAAGCAGGTGGTTGAGTTCTTTTGCATTTTTTCCCCCCGCAGCTGTGTTTCTGGAGGCACTGTTTTGGGCCACGCAGGTGCTTGAGTCCTTTTTGTTTTCTTTCTTGAAAAAGACGATCACTCACGCCAGGCCACCCAACCCCAACACCTCCTCCCCGCACCCAATTCCCTAGTCTTTTGGGAAACTAGAGACGATCTGTGCCTTAAACGATCAGTCACTTTTGTCTGGTCTGTCCCAGTTTTTTTTTCGCGCGCTGTCTTCACAGACCACGTACACAGAAGATGGAGTAGTTCACTCAAAAGAAACCCGACAAAAGTTACAAATTTATACAATCATCACGTGTTGCTGCATGTGACAAAGTTATTCCCCTTCGACAGACAATCCAAAACTCCTTTATTCAAGCAAAATTTCTCATAATTCTGGAAACATAATCATGTTACCTTGTTACAAGATCTTCTTGATAATGCTAAATTTGGAAGAAAGGCAAAGAAAGACAGAAACACAACCGGGCTGGAAAGAACATAAGACAGATCAGATCTACAGTGACGATTACCCCCCCCCCCCCCCCAAATCTTCCACCTCCCCCAACCCACGCACGCAGGTAAACAAAATCAAATCTACCTCAAGCCACCCCAAACATGTTCTACATTATCAGCGGGATCAGATGCTGCCTGGAAATTAGAAATTTATGGAAACCGAAAACAACTCGACTGAAACTGAACTCGTGCTCAGACACTGATCAAAGATTCAAACAATGCCGTCTATTTTGAACGCAATTCGATCAAATCTGCAGCCTTGGGGGAAAGGGTTACACAAAAAGAATGAAGATAATGATGGAATGTTGTAGGGAGGGGATCGTTTCTCGTGAGCTATATCTGTTTTTCTTTTCTGCACGTGAAATTAGATTACGTAAGACGAAAACAGCCGACACACGCCCTGCCGCATGACTCGATGGTAAACAGAAAACCCAGACCTGACCGGCACTGAAAGTGTGTGGGCACACACCGAGTTTGAAAAGGTCACTAGAGAAAAGACAATGAAGACCTGGCGGTTGTAAATGTAATACAAACTGTTCACTGAACTCCGCAGAGCCCCAGCTGTTCTTTCGTAAAAACATCTTCAAAAGATCATGCTACAAGCAACTAGCGAAGAATCATGAAAAAGTTAGCTGAGGAGAAGTTTTATCCACGGAAGGGACGGATGGATGAATGGATGGGTGGATGGATGCATCACAAGGGTGTCTTACTTCTGCTTGTGCTACAAACCTCTTTCTTACGCACTGCCAGAAACGCTCAGTTGGTATAGTTTGCCCGTTAGGGGGTGCAAATGTATACCACTGTTTTACCAGTCAATTCCGTCGAGACTTCGGCGTAAACCATCGTCCACTAACGGGGGCGAGTGTATTCCCGCAACGCGGGAGGGGGTGCAAATGGACTCCGAGGTCTGGCAAGGTGAAGTCACGTGGCCGCGGACTTCGTTCTACGAATTTACTTCATCATGCGAAATATCGGGGGAATTGACTGGTATACATAATTTGCACCCCCTAACGGGCGAACTATACTACCTGAGCGCCAGTAACACATAAGCAGGAAAACCAAAACGGCAACAGGGGCCATACACCTAGATCCAAGTCACAAGATCTAAAGTAACTGAACTACAAGTACCCCACCGGAGCATCACGAATTCCTCATTCATCGTGTGTCACCATAAAATGCAACACAAATTACCCAAGATTCTAAAATCTCTGTAGATTCCACCCACAAAATGGGAGGAATGCCACTGATGCTGGGTTAGAGCAACAGGGACAGACCTGAAACTGAAACTGTGTGGGCAGAGCAAGTGGAGGAACAACAGTAGACACTACACTGCAATTAATTTCCACTGTGTTTTGTTATTCGTCTTGTGAACGTTAGGGGGTTAATGAAAATCCATGCCACACGCCAATCATTCACACACCATGTCCAAAAAGTGCTGTGTCTCACCTCAGAGTTATAACACAAAATACAGCCAGGGTGCCCACTAAATGGCTACGGCAGCATGGCCTCAGCACTAAGTGTAAATTGAACACTTCAGTTGTGCTTGCACGTGCGACAGGTTGCGGTACACTTTCATGCTTCACAGAATACACTGGTCTCAGGCGAATGTGTGACCCAATGGCCCTGAACTAGTCACTATACTCCATGATAATTAGAAACGCGTGACAACGGACATAGATTCAAAAAGACAGCTGGGAAGACGAAACCTTTCCAGGTCAACAATTATGGTCAACCCGCAGAAGCACAAACCATAGTCCTTGTTCCCACGCGGAAACTGGACACTGATACCTGTGGCTAGAGTGCAAACTACTATGCGGGTTGGGTGGGTATTTGGGGGTTTAACTTCCTTTCGCACCACATACGGGTGATATCAAAGACGGGGCAACGATGGAAAAGCCAGTACAAAATGTCAAATGTATGGCCCCAGCCGGGATACGAACTCACTACATCAGTACATGTACCCGAGCATCAGAAGTCCAACGCTCGCAAACTACTATGCCGATGATCAAATAATGCCTAGTCAATGGCTATCACAACCCACCTAACAACATATAATTCATATATATATCAAGTGTGCATGGTAAAAATCCCACATACATCTTTCGAACAAGTGTATCCTGTGGGTGGTAGTGGTGTAGAAAACAGAAATGTGTCACACATACACACACCAGAGCGAATTTCAGGGTGGAGGTATGCACATGACCCCATAAAACACCGCTTAGCAACAGCAGCAGGCTTTCACTGATTCATCCCCCCCCCCACCCAACCAGCCCTGCGGCGCCTTGAGTGGCTAAGATGATGTGTGCTGTAAAGATGCCTACCGTACCCTATCATACCATACCCGGGGCTTAAAAATCATAAAATGGTCAGTGACCCAAAAGGATGAAAACCGCGTGGTATTTAGTGGTTTCGTGACGAAGTGGCCAAAGCCACCAGCACGCAGCTCTGCAAAGCAAAATTAATGTGTAATGCTACGGGTGTGAGGGGAGCATGCTCCCCTGGAATATTCTACAAAATAGACTAAAACCAAAGCAATCTGGCGCAGTCTGGCATGATTTTAACTATGTGCTTCAGAGGAGAAACCTTTTCTCTTTTTTGGAGGAAAATATTTATAATTAGACTGAAATCTGTGAAATTTGGTGTGTTCTGGCATAATTTGAAGTGCCTCAGAGGAGGAAACACGATGAGTGACGCTCTCGAATTATAAAAAGACTGAAACTCGGGTCGAGATGCAGAGCTAGAGGCACTGGGTTCCATATGGGTGAAATTCAAGCCAAACATGCAATTTAGCAATTTTAAAAGCATTTGGTGGTCTCCCTGAGCACTGTAAATTTATGTAAAATATGAATGTGGCACTTCTCTCAGGGTTGCTACTAACAGTAAGTATATCTGACCCATGGTTTGCTCAACAAACAGAATTTAAGTCAGGGTAGGTTTCCCAAAAAACAGATTTGAGTCACCCAGACTGAAAAGTGTCACCCATGAAAGACACTTTTGGGGGGCATAAACTTTTTTGAGTGAAAACTGGAAGATTTTAAGCTCTGCGTACCCTCTCCCTCCTCTATCAGCCACTAGTATCAGACTCTGTACATTGTACTCGTCCACACCAGCTGTCTAAACACCAGCTGCTGGAGATAACTATTGGCACTGCTTATCAGCTTAAACAATCCTGCGCTGAAACTGAAAATGAAAAACAAGATAGGAAATTCTTCTTGACTTGTCTGCACTTAAATATTTCCGATTTAAAAGAAAAAACAGGAAAGGAAGGAAAAAAGAGCGTGATACATGCATGGCAACGTCTTTTCAGATGAAAAATGAATTACAGCCAGTTGAACTGGACGCCTGAATAACTTCATTGATTCTCCTTTCTCTCTCTACTCACCTCTTGACATTGTCCTTTTCGTCATCTTCCAGGTCATCAACACTTAGAACGCTTTCACTGAAACAGGAAAAAAAAAATCAAAACATTATTTCATCTACATGTGGACAAAGTGAGAGAGAGAGAGAGAGAGAGAAGGCAGTCAAAAACTAAACAAGAGAATGTGGAACAAAACAAGACAAAATTAAGTGAAAGACAAAACAAAAAATGAGTTGAAAAAGCAGAAGCAAGGACCTTTCTGCCATGAACCATAAACTGCATCATTTAAATTTGTTGTGTACAGCAACAAGATGCTGAACTTTTCTCGTCTTGTGTCACTGTCAGTCGTTGTTGGTGGGATGGTGAACACAGTGAAATCTATACATGTATCGTTGATAACCTGTTACAATTTTACATGTGCGCACCAGAACGCAGTCCTTCTGATAAACAGTTAATCACTCCTCCTCTCAACTGATCAATTAATTATCAACCAGTTAACACCTGCGGTGGCGCCATCAGCGTTAATGACATGCATTTAAAATAACCATGGTATGCAATACTGCATGCGCCACTGACCTGTCCATACTCAACTAACCACAACCGATGCAACGCACGAGTCCGGAGCAAAATAGCGCTCATGAGATGCGGGCAAGCTGATAAATACCCAAACACTTTCATTAAAAAAAAAATGTCTCCATGAGTCTGTAGTCTAAATATATTATGGCCTCGCCACGCAACAACTCAGTTACGTAACTAGCCTCGTACGCGTCTTTTGCGGCCGGCCCCACCTCGAAGTCAGTCAAAACCGCCAGTACCATTCAACATTCACATCAGTAGCAAAGCCAATCGGTGGTATGAAATCTAGTGTGAAGCCACGTAATTCCGAAACTCCCCTAAAGGGCAGAGAGTTATAAATACTTTCCAACTTCTTGTCTATCAATGGAATTCAGTCGTGCTTGGCACGTGCCCTCGCGCTTCCCTCCCTCAGACCATCAGACGCGTGGGGGGAACTGACAAGACCTTTCCCACCCACGCTAAAAATGAAAGTGGGCCTTCCAAGGTAACAACGACCCAATTCCTATCTTACACAACTGATAAAGTACAATACACCATCGTGATCACGTATAAAGTTAAACGATTCCACCATCTGCACTGCGCTGACATTCTACCGACAGTCCTGACAGTGACAGAAGCCGGTCGCTAGTGTCTGTGCCACCCTCTAGGACAGTCTGGCCGTTTCAAGCTTCTCTGGTCACTATGATCTGATCTGACCTAACGTTACATGGGCACCACGTGAGTGATGCCAAAACTTTTTCAACACCTTTGGATGGACCACCTCCCTGTTGCATTTCATCATACCTGGATGTAATCACTATCACTAGTATCAGTATACTGTTTGCTGTATACAAGTCCAGCTGTAACTGAAGCAATGATAATTATCATAATATCTATTATGGCAAGTATTTAACCTGACTTCCAGACTGTGCACAGTACATTTTTTTTAAACAGCGTGCCTGTGTTTTTACCTTGATTCAACACAATCATAAAGAGCATTATTGTATGTACTGACACATGTAATGACTTTAATGATTTTAATCTTTAATCCTATAACAGTATTAACACCAGGCCATGCTTTAACACAAAGAACTGATGTTGCATGCAGACATGTGCCATTACATTGATTAGGCATAATTATCTGTTGCATTCACTCTTACTACTTAATTATTGGGTAATTCAAGTAAAACCTTGCTTCACTAAACTGCTTTACACATAAAGCATTGAAGAAGAATTCAAATGCAGTACATGTATACATGTTAAAATCAAACTGAATGGATCTTGGAGCTACAAACTATTTTGTTGAACCTGTAGCAGTGACTGCTGTTTCAAGCTCAGCTGGTTACCCTCAGCTGAAATATTTCATATCAAACAGCTGGGTTCAGATAATGATGTAACATTATAGTAATACTGATTATTCTGTAACTAGTTTAAAGTATAATGAACACAGTAGTAATAGTTGTAGACAGTTGTAAAGGTGACACTTTGAATTTCACCTATGGCTAGTAAGAGTAAGAGATGATGACTGAGATAGATCTAGTTTTTCTTACCTGACTACAAAAATAAGGCAAACCCCAAAAAGTCAGCCCTATAAACCAAATGACCACTTCAAACACTTGCAACACAATGCCTGAAAAAAAGCTCTTCTTGTACTCACCGAACGTAATACTCATCATAAAAAGGATGCATTCTCTGACCACAAGGGTCGAGGACAAGAGGAAAACCTTTCCCCATGGCAGACCAGACACAGAATGACCACGCTAGCGCCTTCCCTCATTCAAATCCAAATCCTTCTGTACACACACCAAACAAACCCCCAATGACCTGTCCTGGGCTGCGTTCAGCATCAGCAACAGCCTTTTCGCACCCAGAAACACTAGTATTATTCCTGGCCAGTAGAAGGGGAAGTGCAGGGCTGCTGCTTTGCTGTGCTGAACGAGCCCATGTTTTCCCCCATCCCATGTCCTCTCTGTACCTGAGCAACCCTGTTGGGAATGTTGACTTGCGCCCAGTGCAACCTGGCAGCAAACTCCTGCTTCCTCAATGCCCTGCATCGTCTTTGGACGCGGAACAAGGAACTACATTCAACCGACAACAGAACTACATCCAAACTGGCAGAGGTGGACTGTGAAGAATGTAGGTATCACATACCAAATTTTGTCAGAAATAATTTGATCAGACCTGTTGCTCCCCATAAGAAGAAAACCCTGCTTTTCCTGGGACACCTATCAGACACAAGACTTGGGGGAAACACGAAGGTATCAGTGAGGTACACTGTAGTAACATAAATTTATGTAAAACATGTAATGTTTGTAGCGTGACTCAGTCAGTACACTGGGAACAGTCAGTGTGAGGGTGTGTGTGTGTGTTTCACGGTTTGTACACACATAATCTGCAACCACACAAGTTTTAATCCTTGAGCTTAACTGCCTGTGATGTCTGAAGTCAAATTGGTACATTCAATTTTATGAAATTATACATTTACAGCTGGGAATCAACAGAACCTATTCCCTGCTACACAGTACACAGGGGCAAGTCCAAAAGTTGGGCCAGGTAAGTAAAATCTGTCACTCCCTCCCTTCCCCCTGTCTCTCCCAAGTTCAGCTATCACATAGACTGTGCTGTATCATTCAATTACAGGATAGCCATTCCTGTAACAAAGTGAAATAGCAAAAGCTGAACTGTGTGGACAGCTCAACATACAGTAAAATGCTCTGTCTCCACTAGGCACTAGCAGGCAGTGTCCTGAGTGTGTTAACTGTTATCTCTAGTGGGCAGGGTGTTACTGCTTTGCTCAAGTATAGTCTATGCCTCACCCTAACATTACATGTACTATTTTAACCGCTGAGAGACAAAAGTCACTATCAGTATCACTGACTGGAGAGAAAGTAGATCACTGTCACTGATGACAGCATACCTCTCAACAGACCTGTACAAACTATGTTATTTCATGGAGGAATACTTTCTGTTTTATAAATTACGCCAAAAAACTTACTGTGACCACAGGTCAACACCAAGCATGTATACATACTATAACACACACCTAACACGACTTCTGAGTTGTAAGGATCCCAAAATTTCGCTACTGAGGTACATCAGACATGCATAATAATATAGTCTGTGTATGTACACAGATCTCTGAGTAAAGATATTAGGCACATTCGAATGGATCGCAATGGTCATTTTTACGGGTGGTTGCCTGCGTATCAAGAGAACTTGAAGTAAAATGCATCGCAAAGATTTTGAATAAATCAAGCTATCCCCAGTCATGATTGTGCATGGGCAGACGGTGTCATTTCGCTGTCACAGAAGTGTCACGAGTATAAAGTACGTGTAATCTCAAAGTAGTCTTTCCATTACCTCTCAATGCTCCGACTCGACGGTCGAAAAAGAGCGATTCTCTTGCCGTAATTCATAGCAGATGACCGCCAGCATTCACTCCATCCCGCATATGCATCGTCTTCACGGCGATGAAAGAGTACTCTCAGTATTTTCTTTCAGTGATGCAATAGAATGTCAGCAAATTTGTCTCGAGTAATCACCCACGGACTCTTCCGCCATTTTGTTTGATGACGTTATTCCGTCGACCAATAAAAACTAATGAATGAAAATAGTACAACCTTGACACGATTCTCGGTTCACCCTCGCTGGCAGCTTCGGCGATGCGTGCCAACCCTGTACCCGGGTCGTCGCTTGAGGAGAAGCGAGGACGCGGGTACAGGGTTGATTGCGTGCTTGACGACACCTCGGGCGCTGTCCCCGTTGGCCTAACTTTTTAGCGTTCCACCCCAAATGTTGTTAAAACTCTACAGCAAACTGATCCTCAAACATACATGTATTTGGTGCGCGCGCGCGCGCGCGCGTGTGTGTGTGTGTGTGTGGTTTACCCGCTGTTTGTATGCACGTACCTGTCCCGAAACTGTGATTATCAGTCAGAAACTCCAGCATGAAACAAGAATTCACTGACCTGTGATGAACTCTTTGACTATGAAATCTCTAAAATTATGGGCAAGAGCATGCCTAAGGAGTTTACAAAATCAAAAATCACTCTGTGTCACATACTGTCTCAATAGTGTCTGAAAAATCTGTCTGTAAAGGATATTTTCAAGTTTGTTTGTTTTGTGTGTGTGTTCGGGTGTTTTCATATTTGTTTTTGTTTTGTTTTTTCTCCATTGTGTGCCATTATCAAATGATCAGTAGTAAACCAGCCGTTTGTCCAGTTCAATGTTTCATTAGCAGCTAGCGTATCTACATGTATTTTGCCTTTCTCTACTTTGAGACGTCAAAAGCTCCTCTGCTTGCCCAGGTGAGACAGTGAGCTGTGAAGGTAACTGTTTGACACTGTCCTTTGTGTCTGTTGCCACAACACTGAAGCTCGCTCCATGCATCAGTTCTCACCCCTGTCACTGCAAAAAGAAGACTGTGTGGAAGTTGTGTTCATTTCTTTATTTTCAGTTCAGAAACAATACTGGATCCATTCACATGTTTTAGCATTTGAAGTAGGAAACCATAAAAAACAACAAAGTGATAGACATTTTTGGTGTAAAAGTAAATGAAGGTGTAATGCCCCCCCCCCCTCGCACCCACACACACACACACAAAGTGCTTTGGTGAATGTTAAGACTGATGTATGAGAAACTGGTGATCGTTTAACTGCAGTTCACAAAGCATAGAAATTATGTATCCGAAAACCAACGCATATGCATACTGCACACTATGGGTGCACATACACCCAAACTTTCACTGAGTGATCCAGTAGCATATTCTGTAGCATGTCACAGAGCCCTACTTGTACAGGACTTCATGTCCGCGTCGGACATCGGCCATAGATGGATTCAATTTGGTTATTTCTGATTACGTTCATACCACAGCAGACACATGTCCTATCATTTTTGCGCCACAGTGGACAACATTTGGGACAAATGTCCTATACTTTTACAGTCAGCCAGGACATTTTGTCCTATTAAAGTTCCCTTGGAAATCAAGCCCTGCTTGTACATATAGCAAATCTTGGTATTTGAGTCGGTATGTTATGGACATGCACTCACGTTGCATATATATGTACTAATTTTCACACTTTTACAACTTCACCGTTTATTACTTTGTTGTGGAATTAATCAAGCACGGTTGAGGTCATGTCAGTGTGCTAACATTTTACTGACAGAAACATACAGCTTCAAGAGAAATGTTTGGTGTACTGAGCATTCAAGCATTCAAATGTACAAGTGGGCAATTTCATTTTAATGATTACTCATAAAATGGTGTAAATAAGGGGCCATCGAGAACAACAGAAATATGTACAAAATATATTGCCAGATGCCATATATCACATTCACAGATAAAAGCAATCTACCATGCCATTTTCTCTCTCTCTCTCTAAGGGGAATCTGGTGATTTGTATTACCATACACATACGCACATGCACTCAGCTTGCACAGACTCACACACACACCAAGAAAAAAAAACCAAACATTTGAGCACATGTCTTAAAAACGCCTGTTCAGATGTATTGAAAACTGTATAGAAAAGTTCAATCAGAAGTACAAAATTCAAATACAGTAACATCACATTCGACTGCTAAACCTGGCAGAAACTCTAGTGTTCTCCAGTGCATCAAGGGAGACAAGCACAAGTGTTCTCCGGTGCATCAAGGGAGACAATCGCACTTTTTTTTTTCTTTTTTAATTTCAATGGTGAGAGCGCAACCATATTGCCTCCAGCAGAAGGGAACTGCCATGTACCAGAGATCTAAAACATACAATCACAGACGGTGATGATCACAATCATTATTTCTCCCATCTCCACTCCCCCAAAAAGAGGAAAACCCCAACAGACAAAATCACAGGATATGACAGTGCTAAGCTTGTAAACTTGTCAACTATGGGTCATCCTGCTAGATGTTCACAGTTCAGTTTACACCTCCAACAAACTGGCAAAAACATCCAGAAAATCCCTAGGAGGCCCATGATGACGAATGTATAAATGAACAGATCAGACAAAAAGGGCAAGCAAAGGTGCATTGTAGGGAACATTGCATGGAAATGGAAACACCAAAAACGCTTTTTTTGTGTGGGAAATACGAAAAACACCAGATGTCTATCTTACACGATTATGCACACATTCATTGAGCTTACATTTATGGAAGCCAACATCAGTGGTGAACACATCATTCAAAGTAAACTTACATGCAAACATCAAGGGAGGCTACTGGGCCACTGAGTACACTAGACTCCAGAGTACACTTATCACAACAGTTAGATCAAGTCACAAGATTTCAAAGCCACCAGATTTAATGTAACCATCATCACCACCATATTTTCATACATGTATTTCTAGGCTTTTTTTTTTTTTTAGACAAAACTGATAACTATGCAACAGCGGTGAAGGCCTAATAAACCAGGCACTACCTTCGCATCAAGTGCAAAACATTTTGCGATATGCCTGGTAATTTTACCTGGTAGCGGATTAGTAGCTATTGCTTTAGCAGATCTGGGGGGGGGTGGGGGGGGAGGATCCTGGAAATGGGTGTTTTCCAGAGACGATCGCAGGGACTCAAATCAGGCTGATTGTAATGTGAAATGGCGTCTTTTAAAACAAACATTTCATCCAGAGACGCCATCTTCACCACATGGTGTTCATCAATGGAAGCATTTACTCATCTGACAGTACAGAACATACATGATAAAACAAACGTTGTCAGGGATATATTGTTTGGGTTTTGTTATGAAAGGAGGGGTACGCCAAAAAAGCTCAGTTGGTATAGTTCGCCTGTTAGAGGGGGCAAATGTAAAATGTATACCAGTCATGCAGAAAGGGAGGGGGGGGGGGGGCAAATGTACATCAGTCATTCACTGGGAGGGGCGATTGTATCCCTGCTGCGTGTGTGCAGGTGTGATTCTAGACCAACAGCCTGATTGGCCAACTCTCGCAAGATTTCTGTGCTGTGTTCAGCAACCGACATGTTTTCGGCAATTCCTGAACTGAGTAAAACAGCGGAAAAATGTGGGGGCAGAAGTGCCCTAGGGCGAATTTGTCAAGTATTTGAAGACTGTAGAGCATCTGAATGGCAACTGAACCTGTTGAGGATGGGAAGGAGAGTGCTTGGACAAGACGTAGTTGAAACTGAAAAAGGGCGTCTTGGGTTTTTATCGGACACCGCCACGACTGCCGTGTTATAGTTGCACACCATTCTGATGTGCTGTGCACGACAATGAGTAGCGTGATCGAAAACGAAATTGTTGCAATCAAAAAGTGGATATTAAACTTAATGCTTATAAATTTCAGTCATCTTGTGGCCATATTCCTATAATGAGTCGTTTAAATCAAAGCTGTAAAATGGATTCCGCTGTCACGTGACTTCACCACGTGTGACCCAATCCTAGTATATAATCGCATCCTGACTCGTGCAGCGGGTATACAATCACCCCTCCCGGTGGATGACTGGTATACATTTGCCCCCCACCCCCTCCCACATGACTGGTATACATGTACCCCCCCCCCCCCCCACTCCACTAATGGGCGAACTGTACCAACTGAGCGACAGTACAGAACATACATGACAAAAAAAAATTGCCAGGGACAGATTGTTGGGGTTTAATTATGAAAGGAGAGGTACACCAATAAACAAAGTGTATGTTTAGCACCAGCTGGGAGATGGCTTTCAAACCTATGCACAAACACCTCCAACAATCTGGAAGTCAAGTACATGTTGGTTCAGTCGCATGTGGCACTGTTCCCACTGTCTGCGTCTCATGTTTATGAACATCATCATTTACCAAACTTCTTTTCTCTCCTGCCTCCTCAAGGTCAATAAACTCAACTTCATCATCATCAAACAACAGTTCCGATTCCTGAATACTTTGCCTCGGTGTCCAGTCAACCTTCCCAGAATCAACGATGCGGAACGCTTCCAGGAACTCATTGAAGTCGATCTGACCATCTTTGTTGAGGTCCAGGCTCTGAGCGATTTCTGCGATCTGAGACTGTGGCATCGGGATGCTTGCGTGACGTGTGAGAATGCCGCAGGCTTCCTCGAACTCGCTCATGGAGATGTACCCAGAGCTGTCTTTGTCAAAGATGCGGAAGATTGTTTCCAAGATGTCCTTGTGGCGGTAGAGGGTCTCTGTCACTGACATTGCACACTGCACACAAAAATAAAGCACACCCAAAACTAGCAAACTCATGCTGGCATTCAAAAAACATAGTTGTGAGTGTAACACATGCATGCACTTCTGCACCTGAGTGCAACAGGAAAATGTCTGAAAAAAAAACACAGCTCTGCATGTAGAAGTCGAGGTTAGGGATTTTAGCCCCAGGTTAGAGTCTAACCTCGAACTAAACTAGCTGTAGGGTTAAATTTTCTTCTTTTTGTTGTTGTTGTTGTTTTAAAGCAGGAAACGTGTCCATTCCAGCAAGATGCCTAAGCCATTATGGAAGGATTTATTTCTTCCTTTCTTCGCCTCCTCTTTTTTTATATAATTTTGTTTTTTTGTTTCTTTTGTCCTAGTCTCGGTTAGGCCCGTAGCCTTGGGTTAAATTAACCTCGACTTTTACATTCGGGCCCTGAACTGAAGATGGTATATGCACATCAATGTTTTTATGTGTAGTGCTGGACACCACTTTGAGCCTGCATTAGCATGAATTGTTGCTTTGTAAAAGTGATTATTATTATTATTATCATGATCAACATTATTACTATTTCAGTACAGGTTATGAATCAGTGACTTGTCCTAATGGAAGTGTGTACTTGTACATCGGGACTCGACTTGACTCGACAGATTTTATTGATTCCAGACATAGGCTGCTATCATGAGGGTAAACAAAACAAAACAGCAATACTATGATCAAAGGAACGCACATACTTGTACATACATGTACATGAACAACAAGGACATTTACAGCATACATCGGGACTCGTAAGACCATGGACTTGGTGAACTCATTCAATTACAGTCGGAATAGGGGGTGTGTACAAAATCATACTGTTCCACCAAAATGTTCCACCGTTTCTAGCTCTTACCAGGTTTTCTGAGAAAGAACTGTTGTGTACAATCTGTACGCAGTTTATGCGATAAATGGAAAAAAAGATGGCAGCTAGTGTCAGACATATGACAGTAGTCATTGTAAAAAGGGGTAGTACGGAAAGGAACTGAAATTATGTTGCATTGACGGAACAGGTGCTAGGACGAGTAGACGCAGCTATGTGAAAATCAACAGTTGTAGCTGGAGTGGGAAACTTTGCAAAGCATTACCAGCACTGCTGGGAACCACCTTCACCCACGATATATACTGACCTCACTATTGCGGTGATCGACAGACAAGTCATGGAAGGTGGATGAATATATGACCATGCCATCGGCATTGGTGTGGGCAAGCCTCGTTCGTAGCATGCACCAAGGGACGTCCACATCGATGACGTGTTCCATTGCTGTGCACCAGTCCATTGGTGAGATAAGACCTGTGATCACACAATCACTGTCTCAATAAAGGCATGTAGGCAGATCATGTACACATGTATACTTATCTACAGCTGCTACCAGATTATGAAATACATTTACCCTCTGCATGACATGTGAAATAATAATAATAATAATAATAATCGCATTAATATAGGCGCTTTATCCCAAATATTTTGGCTCAAAGCGCCGCGAGCTAAACCCAACACGCACGCTCACGTGAATCACACGCATTCTCTCACACACAGGACATAAACGTATTACAATCACGTGGTGCGAAGGGTCAGCTCAGCTATTTAAATTTCGGAATTTAGATATACATTTATTTTTCAAACTTGGTGGGCTGAACATTTCCAAAGCAGAGGGGGAGGAAGCCGGAGTACCCGGAGAGAACCCCCGACGATCGGCCCGAATGAACGGTGCCACATACGAGAAGGAAAAATTCTTTGCCCCGACTGGGGCTCGAACCCCTGACCTCTCGCATTGGTGACAAGTCTCTTAACCACTAGACCACCGACCGACCAGTTGGTCAACCATCTTCCAGTGATCGGAATAAATTTGCATGAATATTTTATGATTAAGTGAAACAAGGAGCAATACTAGTTGCTGTAGTATTTATTTGACCAGTTCCTAACAATAACCCTGAAAGTTTTAACCCTGCTCTTGCTGAATTAATTTGTCTTAGGCTGAAAAAGCTACAGGGGTGGTCAAGAATATTCCGTTCTCAGCAAAACGAGGGTTAATGTACTTTTTCGGCACCTAGCATACCAAAGTTACTGGCAAAGTAAACATCACTTCCGTCCCTTCACAACTTGAATGTGAATGAATTGCAATGTGGGACAGTTAATAAACTGTGAGCTATTTGAGGCAGGCAATAGCCTGTGGTATGACCATACTTGTCTATTTTCATCTGAAGGAAAAAGAAGAAACAACAAAGAAGGACCCAAGAACTATGACTTTGACAGGCGATTAGGCCCCTTCTCCAGATGGTGGCAGTCGTGCTCTTGTTCATGTTGATCGTAACACGACAGTTTGCACAACCATTCCTCACCTTTGCCCTCGGTATCATACTTGTGGAATTCATGCAGCAACTGCGCCTTGCATGCCACAAACCTCTCCCTCAAACTGTTCAGGGCCGATGATTCCAGATTGCTGATCCTGTCAGACACGAGAATCAAATTTAATAAGAGCGGTATTGTTGTTGTTGCTGCTGTTGTTGTTGTTGTTGTTGGTGTTATTGTTGAGGTCTACGTCACTCCGACACCCTTCCGGCGTTAAATAACTAACGTACTAACTGACATCCTTCCTTCAAAGCAATGCTTTGCAGATCTGTGCATCAGGGGAGCTAACTCTTCCGCAGCTACATCTCGGTGGGGTAAAATTCCAAATGTATTGTCTGCCACCCGTCTTTTCTCCTTTTTTCTTTTTTTAAACAAAAACAATATCTAAAGAAACAGCATCCATCAGTTTCTCTTTCTGTATTCTTGTTCATTATTTTGAGTTGTTCCATTTCAAGCCAAGTTTTCTTGCATCAGGGGAAACAACTGGCCCAGAATGAGAGGAACAGCTGCAGTTTTTCTCTCTAATGATCTTTGTTATGTTAATTGCCAACCATTCTAGGTTTTAAAACGAGTTTAAATTTTGCAAGACAAATGACCTAAGAATTAGCACATTAGCGAACATTCTCAGTTATTCATTTCTTTGAGAAACAACTGAAGTCTAAAAAAGTTAGTGTCAAAGTAAATGAAAAAGTAAGCAGAACTTTCCTTAACCAGTCTGTACACAACTCACTCATTTCCCACAGGAGGACGAGATAGTATGCATACCTCTGTGTAAAAGTGACTTTCCTCCGTGCACTGGATGCAGACACGTACTGTACAATGTGTGGATTTGGGTCGTTGTCAAGGAGTTTAATGTATGCCCCTCTGTTACTCCCATCTTCGTAGTAGTTGGAAGCCGAAAATATCGTGAGCACCTGTGTTCATGAAAAGACTTGTGAGAAAGTACGTAGTAGCACACACAAAGAATGCACACAATTTAAAGCCGGGAAAGACTGTGCGTCCACTTGTCAGTGGAACCCATGTAATGTGATATTAATAGCTCAGTAGTGGCTGAAGAAAAACAGACATTGTACATTGTTGGTAGGGTCTGCAGGCTGCTGATGTATGCGCTCTGATTCTTTTAACTAGCAAATCCAATAAAACTTCCATCCCTCCCCCCACCCCCCCATCAATAAAGAAATGAACAGCACACACACACACACACACACACACACACACACACACACACACACACACACACACACACACACACACACACACACTCACACACACACACACACACACACTCACACACAAAGGAGGAAAAGAGGGGAAAGCAAAAAAAAAAAAAGTCTTCCATCCAAAGAAATACATTTACATTGACTCTGCACACTTACACTTACCAGATTATTGTGCGTGTACTCAAAGCCCTCGGGTTTGCATTCATGAGAACGAATCAGTAGTTTCAGGTTGTGAGATGCTAGAATTTTCCGTGTGATGTCTTCTCCAAAGTAGCAGCCTCCTCCGCGGAAGGTGTTGGGTATGGAGCCTTTGATGTTCTTGGGGTCACTCCACAGCAAGTCCAGCATCTGTTTTCAGCAACAAACACTTCTGGTCAAACAAATTTGTTTTTAAGCTGGGCACTTCAGTGCCTCACGCCAGTAATCATCTGCAGCTTTTTTTCTTTTTCTTTTTTTTTTCAATATCTTTCCTTTTAAAACCTCTTCCTAAGCGGCGTGAGCACTCAGTTAGGGTGGAGCCGTACACTATATCAAGTCTCCATCATCATCATCATTATACAGCAGTTATTGCTTTCAGTTTTCCGCTGTTTTGTACAGGACATGGCAGCATCTCTGCTATTAGTTGGTAAAAGAGCTTAAGCGCCACAGATTTTGGCCAGTTTACGCCTTAACAGTAGACCTGCAGAACTAATCCAGGTTTATCACATGTAAAGCGGTAGTCAACATATTGTTATTACTGCCTGACTTTGAACA
>JACVVK020000171.1:585000-632500 GCA_018292915.2 Batillaria attramentaria
ATCCCGGCGTTAACCAGGCCCGGGAACTACAGCACCTACATCATAAGACGTGTCATACCAATGGAAGCACCCCCAAAGTCGCACCCGTGAAGTGGGTGAATTTCGGCTGTGTGGCAACAGCCTCCCCACTGGACCCATTTCATACCCGCTCTGGGTAGGAGCCGACCTAGGTAGGAAAAATCCTGCTTGCCTCGGCTGGGACTCGAACCCGGGTCTCCCGGTCCATGCTCCGAAGTGCTAACCACTACACTACAGAGGGTGGTGAATCCATAAGTATTTCAGAAACAAAATTGAGCTCAACCTAGTTCTGACTCAGAAAAAAACCAAAAAAAAAACTTTCACTCAAGCAGGGTCAGAGACCGCCTAGACCAGTCACTCTAACCGCCACTTTCCTACATTTAGATCCCCGTTGCTAACGAGCGACCCAATGGGTAAATCAGCCCTAAGTATATGGCCCTCTAATACACGTCAGGGTACTCATGCAATTACAAACCCATTTACCTCAGATTCATCATGTGATCTTCATGGTTTCCGCGGTTGATGTAGACCTCATTAGGCGAGGCTAGGAAACATGCGAACAACAGTGTTGCCACCTCTACAGAGTTAGCCCCTCGGTCAACAAAATCACCGTTGAACACATAAGGGTTGTCAACGGATGGAAGGCCATTCTGAGAGAAAGACAAGCAGACCCTGAACATCACATCTAAACTATTATTAGACAGTGTTCCAAATATGGAAATTTAAGTCTGAAACAAAAATCTAAGCTACTGATCAAAGAGCATCAAATTGATGTTGCGGAGTTTTGACATAACTCTTCTTTGACAAAAGGTCACCTGATGACCCAGTTTCTCTGCTTCCCCTGAGCTATTCTCAAAACGGAGTTGCACCGAATTTTCACACTGATGTGGAAATCATACAAAGTGTAGGCCTGTTCCCGAAGTATGGGTCAACCTTACAGCATGTTTTGCCTGAATTAAATCTTTTTGGAGAGTGGATGGGGAGTGGGGATGATGATGGTGAGAACACTTACAACATTTTCTGTAAGTAGTACACTGAGGTCAGTAAAGGTCAAAGGTTTGTACAGACCCTTCTTCCAGTAATCCCAATTCATTTTAAAACCATCCGCTTTGATATGGACAAAGAAGCCACCCAAAAGTTCATGCCTTCCGTCCATCATGGTGACTTTACCTTGTGGAAGATCATATAGAGGTCATCCAGCTTGCCGTGAAGGTCACCACACACAGTGATCTGGTGGCTGATTGCTGTGGTGGCACGGTTGATGTTGCCACACTGTCGTAACATACGCCGTGCATCGTGCAGCAGCTGCAGCAAGTACTTCACGTGCAGCATCTGAAAGCAGACAACAAAGATCTTGCTCATTTTTTTTTCTTTTTGATGGAGATGAGGATGGTGGCAAGATGATGCTATGGAGGTCCATGTGGTTTGGGACTGCGGGACAGGTCAGTTTTTTTTTTCTTCTTTTTTGTCAGTCCTGTTAAAGGTTGTCAGTTCCTTTCCAGTTAGCCATTGGAGGTTGTATAGATGTCATGACACTCAGAGGGTTTGAATAGCGAGGCAGTGTATAGTGATAAGTGTAAGTGCAGGAAAAGGTAGAAATGGTTGAGGTGCATCACTTGTTGCATTGGAGAACACCACTGAACATCAGAGGCACCTAAGCTCACCAAGCCGCATGACAGCTGGCGTGTGTGTGTGTGTGTGTGTGTGTGTGTGTGTGTGTGTGTGTGTGTGTGTGTGTGTGTGTGTGTGTGTGTTGTTTTGCTTTTTGGGAGGGGGGAGGGAAAGTTCAATTTATAATCCACGGAACTGGTGCATGATACAGGAAGGTGTGCACACATCGATCTTGCAAAAAGTACACTGTGATATTAAAGTTCCTTCAAATACAAAATACATGTACCACTGAATACTGGAAAACAAACATTAATCTCTGCCGCCAGCATTACATGTCCTACCTCTGAACATTACATTATATAAGAAAGAGAGAGAGAGAGAGAGAGAAGCACTTGTACGGCCGTCACGGCTAGAAATGAAGTGGCTTTTAGCTGAAAATACATGAACCAGAGTGCACTTCAGACTTGTTTGTCTTTGAATGCTTGTTGCCCTGCTACAACTTGGACCAGTGAAGTGGCTTTGACTGAAAATACGTGTACACAACACCGCCCCGGACCTGTTTGGTTTTGAAGGCTTGGACAAGAGCCTGAACTTGTGTGCGCGTGATGGGGAAAGAGAGGTGAGGTCCCTTGTAAGAGCTCTCCACTGTGATTCCCTCAGGGTCTGTCTCCTGCAGCAGTACCTTGTCCTCGCTCTCAAGTTCATCTGACATCATGGTGCCTGGCAACCAGATAAAACAATGGTCAGCTGTGATGTCGGTCTTACATTGCCGGCCCACCTAGAATAATTATTGTAACAACAAATCTGAGTGCGGTAATTGGAGGCAACGACCAGTGTAATACCTGCAGTACGGGTTTTACTACTAGAACATCCCAAAATATTCCGTGAGGGACTGTCAGTTCTTGTCGAATGAAGGATGAGAGACTTGAGACAGAGCTGATGTTGTCTGTTGTCAAAAAGTTTGGAAAACAAACATCCTCCGCGTGACTTGCAGACACAAGAGGATGGCGAGATGAACGTTACATCAGTCATGCAATCCATGTGCGCGGGGGCGCATCAGTCTCTCATCGGCTTCACTGGCGTTCTGCGAAGCACTCAGATGGGGCAGAGATGGCGGGAGAGAAGTTCCCCCAAGGAATGTGTGTGTGTGTGTGTGTGTGTGTGTGAACGCTTGGATACCCTTTGTACAAAAGTTCAAAGGAACTGCGGCATAACGGGTGGAGAAACGAATATGTGGAGTGAATATCAAGATGAACACGCGAACCATGCAGTCAGTATAAACATCTGTTTCCGCCGAGGGCTGACACACACAATTTCCGTCGCGTATGGCAAGTATACCGACTGGCAGAATTAGGGAAAAATAACTTGAAGAAGTTCAGTAAAGTGTACTGGTCTCACCACCCCCTCCCCTTCTCCACCACCACCATCACATGCACAGTCAGTAGACACAACAGGCTAAAAACACATCCGCAAACACACACACCGAGCGGTTGTGTCCCTTTTCTTTCTAAATCAGATTTTGTGCAGCGAACGATTTCAGCTGATCACTGATAAGAGCCGCTGTGGCGTAATGTCTTCGATCTTGCCTTTGGCGCTCAGGCAGAACGCTACCTCGGTCGAACTGTAAACTTAACCAAGGTCTGGGATGCTCTGTCCACTGACATTGCCTGATGCTTTGAGGCGCGGAAAAGGGGTACGTGGTCAGCACGCTACTCTTTCGCACTTATTACTTTCTTACTTCCTCCGCGACACCGTTGCACCGGCGTCCTCGAAATGTACGGTGTTTTATTTTACGGTAAATGGGCAGTCGTTTACAACTGGGAGCATGCACACATGTTGAGATGATGATGTCATCGTTGCACACAGTCGTCTATGTCACAAAATTAACTCGGAATGAGTGGAAGAGCGGTGACGTAACACTGAAACTGGCCGGGTTGGACAAACTTGGCCTGTCAAGATCTAACCCTGGAGCGAGGCTAGGATCTAACCCTATCACTGGCCTGCATCCCGGAAGAGGGGGGTGGGGGGGGGGGTTGAGAGAGAGAGAGAGAGAACAACCAACAACACTGAAAACAAGCGTAGGAAATAATGATAACACGGAGGAGGATTTGTAGAACGCGTATCAGTTCAGAAGTGCGTTATGCGATTAACACGCAAAGAAAAACTTGAATAAGGAGATGAAATAAATATACGACAAAGGGATGAGTGATTTTGTAACTGAATAAAAAAGAAGAATGAAATAAATAAACAAATTATTTATATTGTGCAAACAGCCGTTCACATAAAAAAGAAACACACAGAAGAAGGGAAAAAATCCACACAATACAAATCGGCGGTTATGTTGACTATTAAAATAAAAGAACTGAAGTCACACACACACACACACACACACACACACACACACACACACACACACACACACACAGAGAGAGAGAGAGAGAGAGAGAGAGAGAGAGAGAGCAATGTTAACTGGAAAGGGGGGGGGGGAGGTAGCAGAAAAACTTAGTGTACTGCGCCATCGGCCGGAAATACAAGAATGCCGTCCATGTGGTGTAAAACTGTAATTCCCATCGCATAGAAACGGTGAAATATACTATGCGACTCCAGTACAGAAACGGGCGCCTGATCCACGTCAGCCGCCTGGCCTCAGTGTGACGGCACATGACCTTGACCCTATGTGACCTCAACCTCGACCTCGTCGGGATACGACCTTAATTTTGACCCCCCCACCCCCCCAATCACCTGTAGTCTTAATTAATGAGATAATTAACAACGGCGCGATGTGCCTGATCGCGCACACAGCTGCAAGAGAGTGCATGCATTAGTATAATAAGTATTACTTCATATTGTGGCATGAAGAGTGGCGGTTTGACGGGGCACGACCTTAACTTTGACCCCCACAATCCCCGGGAGATGTAATGAGATGACGAACAACTGCGCGATGTGGTCACGCACACAGCTGCAAGAAATGGATTAGCACTATCAATATTCCTTCATAATATTATTGTGGTATGAAGAGTGGTTTGACGGGGCACGACCTTTAACTCTGACCCCCCCCCGTAATCCCCGGGAGATGTAAATGATGAGATGATGTAAACCTGCGCCCGGCCGATGTGGTCACGTGCACAGCTGCAGGAAGTGCATTAGCACAATGAATATTACTTCATGTTGTGGTATGAAGAGTGGTTTGACGAGCGCAGGTCAGTTATGAAACAAAAGAAAAGGGTGGCGGGGGTGAGGGGGGAAAAGGGGGGGGGGGTAAAAGAAAACCTCGATTGGAACCTGTGCAAAATGCTTGCACATCAAGCGATTGATGCTGAATCGGTCTCTAAGTGTGTGGCAATTGTTGTGGTCAAAATCTTGAAGTGTGACCCAACTTGTGGCATACAGTGCAGACAGACCTCAGACACAGTCAGCCGGCCCAGAAACAGGTTTAGACACAGCCATTTTTACATAGTGACTGACCTGCCTCTCTTAAAGCTTTTAAGCGGCGGACGTGTGTTACACTATACTGTGCTGGCGTTGCATCATGAACACCGTCGGAGAGTGTGTGTGTGTGTGTGTGTGTGTGTGTGTGTGTGTGTGTGTGTGTGTGTGCGTGTGTCCGAGGCTGTGCACGTGTGTATGCGCACGCGCGCGGGCATGTGTGTGTGCCAGTGTGTGTGTGTGTGTGTGTGTGTGTGTGTACACGTGTGTGTGTGTGTGTGTGTGTGTGTGTGTGTGTGTGTGTGTGTGTGTGTGTGTGTGTGTGAGAGAGAGAGAGAGAGAGAGAGAGAATGACAATGACAATCCTTTATTTCCAACGGCAGAAGATTTTGGCCAAAAGGTCAGTTTGCAACCTTGCGAGAGAGAGAGAGAGAGAGGTGGGTTAGTGTTTCAAGTTGTGACATTTTACGTCTTACGCCCACAGCGAGCGTGACTGATTTCAAATGGGTTTTCTGGAACTGAAAAAAACAAAACAAAAAATCAGTTAAAATATTGGAATAGGAATTGAAACCGGGACCACCTGATCTAAAGTTCAATGCCCAACCAGTTGAGCCACTCGAATGAGGAGGAGTGGGGAGGGGGCGGGAGGAGGGGGATGAAAGGGGGAACAGGGACGCTGGCTTACCAGTGGACAACGACCTCTTCTGCTCTTCGCTGAAAGCTTTGATGATGCGCCCCTGGTTAACGTTCTCTGCCGAAAACTGCGTCATCATGCTGTTGAAGAAGTTGTACAACTGTCGGGGAAAAAGCATCAGAACGACAGTTAGTAGAGTCCAGGCTGACCTTATGCGGCCCCTTCTCCAGAAAGGTATTGCCCGGCAAGATTAGTTCAGGATAGTGGCTAGTACTAGTAGGCATTATCAGCCTAAGCTGTCTTGTAAATCGAATTTAGGAAACTAGCAGAGAAAACAGAGACTATTACAATACTGCAATGAATAAAATTTAAAATGAATAAAATTAACACGCAAATGGACAAAACAAGAGAGAGAGAGAGAGGGGGGGGGTGTTCAAGGGTTTAACGCCCTTTTCCACATTGCAATGGTGATATCTTCGACGGTGCTACGAGAAAAAGCCAGCACAAATATTTGGCCCCAACGGGGATTCGAACTCACGGCCCGAGCATTTAGAGACCAACGCTTTACCATTCGGCTATCCCGGCTCCCCGAGAGAGAGAGAGAGAGAGAGAGAGAGAGAGAGAGAGAGAGAGAGAGAGAGAGAGAGGTGTAATTAGTTGATTTGGTCAAGCATTGTCTCAGTCGAGTGAGTCGACCCACCTGTGGCCGAATGGTAGAGCGTTGGACTTCTGATGCTCGGGTCGTGAGTCAGTCGTATCCCGGCTGGGGGCCAAATATGTGTGGTGGCTTTTTCATCGTTGCCCCGTCTTTGATATCACCCGTATGTGGTGGAAAAGGACGTTAAACCCCCAAACACCCACCCACCCACCCGACCCAGCTGAGCAAGCGTCGATGGACGCCATTGTCCGCCCGGCTACAATCACTGATCACAGCATCCTTTTTTTCTCACCGAAGATAGTGAAGATTTTCTCGTGTTTCTCAAACGCTAATTACCAGACGAAACTGCTTCAGATTGTGTCAGTCCTCCATACCTTCATCTGGTCTTGTTCTCCGGCGTACTCGATGGACTGAAAGATGTTCCACGTGGCGCGACGTCGAACCTCTAGCCTGGCCATGTAACGCCTGTACCAGCGCTGAATCAGCAGCGCAGCCTTCATTGCTGTGGACACACACACACACACACACACACACACACACACACACACACACACACAGAGGTGTCAGCTCGGTAATTGCCGTGATGCCTCACTGTCCGCCTAAACAAGCCTGATATCATTATTTCTCCAGTCCAAGCAGAAGGGGAGAAGCATTCCCTTTTGTGGGAGGGGAGAGAGAGAGAGAGAGAGAGAGCAGCCGATACAAACAACGTCTGGAAGAGGAACATTCTCATCCTGCTAAGAAGGCACCTTTTGCCCAAGTTCGGCTTTTCTGAAGAGGTAGGTAAGTGTGTGTATCATGTGCTGTGTGTGTGTGTGTGTGTGTGTGTGTGTGTGTGTGTGTGTGTGTGTGTGTGTGTGTGTGTGTGTGTGTGTGTGTGTGTGTGTGAGAGAGAGAGAGAGAGAGAGAGAGAAGAAGAAGAAGAAGAAGATAGTGCTGATGTAATTTATTCCTACAATTGCCGTTTATTTACTGTTATGTACGCGATTAATGCTGTCTGTTCACCACGGTATAACTGACAGCACAGGACTTTCTGCCGAAAATCATGAAAAACAAACGATAGAAACCAACCTTTCTCCGACTTGGACATACGGTGTTTCTTTGATGACGTGCAGCCCATTCTGTGTTGGTGGCATTTATTCTGGAAAAAATGAATAAAACATAGTAATTTAATAACGACAGAGGCCTGATACTGAAGCAGTGCATTAGTAACATGGTCTGTCTCAACCATTTCTGTCTTTACTTTAACACGACAGAGGCCTGATACAGAAGCAGTACATTAGAAACGTGGTCTGTCTCAACCATTGCTGTCTTTACTTTAACACAACAGAGGCCTGATATAGAAGCAGTACATTAGAAACATGCCGATGGTCTGTCTCAACCATTTCTGTCTTTAATTTAACACGACAGAGGCCTGATACAGAAGTAGTGCATTAGAAACATGGTCTGTCTCAACCATTTCTGTCTGTACTGTCCGCACGAGTATCCCAAGTTTTGGACTCGTTTTCGGTTTTGACTCTGTGTGCGAAAAATCAGGCAAGATTAACGGTTCCTTGACGGCTCTCATTGCAGCAAACGCGAGTATAACCAAAGTGCAACACTGTTTGAAACAGCCGACAACGGAAACATGACGGCCGACCTTTACGAACGGCTGAGTTTTACTCGTTTGCGCGGCCATCAAACGCCAGCGTGTGGCATTCGAAGCTCTACTAATCTCTAAGATAGATTATTTTGAGCGCAAAGGCGCAGTCAGAAGAGCAACTGTTCCAAAACAGAAGTCTCTCTACATAATACCTAGTAATGGTAGCGACAGTGCCGTTCTGGGAAAACAAACTACCGCAGTCTGTCAACGCCTTCGGGCGATTTGCCTGCGAAGAACACTTCCGTTCGTGTGGTGAATCAAGTATTGTCCCTGACCGAACTGGCGGGCTGTTAGTCTTACCACGATCTCCTCTCGCCGAAAAGGACCAACCAGAGAATTTAAACGAATCTTGCCGACACCACAGACGGACAGTTTTAGGTGAATTATCCTAAAAGCCTTCCGGACTGCCGTACATCTCTGTGTTTTCTTCATGAATACCAAGCAGCAAACTTGTCGCTTGCCTTGGTGTTCAGGGCCGAAGGAAAAAGGTCAACTGAAGCCGTGGCAATGCTGGTTTCATTTTGCATGGATTTCACATCAGCTCAAACGTAAAGTTCACACGGACAAAATGGAGCGGTCGGTGGTCTTGTGGTTAAGAGACTTGTCACCAATGCAAGAGGTCAGGGGTTCGAGTCCCACTCGGGGCCGGCAAAGAATTTTTCTTTCTTGTATGTGGCACCGTTGATTCGGGCCGATCGTCGCGGGTTCTCTCCGGGTACTCCGGCTTCCCCTCTGCTTTGGAAATGTTCAGCCCACAAAATTTGAAAAGCTGAGCTGGCCCTTCGCACCACGTGATTGTAATGTGTTTTTGTCCAGTGTGTGAGAGAATGCGTGTGATTCACGTGAGCGTGCGTGTTGGGTTCAGTTCGCGGGGCTTTGAGCCGATTCATGAAATTGGGTAAAGCGCCTATACAATACTCATTATCATAAATACAAAAGATCGTTTCCAATGTCTTCGCTAATGTAGGCCTAGGGCTGTTGTGCAGTTTTGGCACGACAAGGACAAGGCAGTCAAGCGTCCGTCACAGAGATGCACGTGCTTATTGGAGTACAGCTCAGGTTAGAGCCTGGTTAGACGCAGCGATTTTGCACGCCTGCCAGCGGTAACGTGCACTCTGATCCAATTAAATCGGCTCGCAGGAAGGGCTGAAGCGAATAGAAGTGAACAGAACACTGGTTTTGTTTTTGTTTTTTCTCGCCGCGCCAGTCAATCGCCGTTCACCGTGCGCTTTCGCGCTTTGTGTATTGTCCAGCGCCGGGCCGGCGGTGCACCTGGTAGCTATTTAAAGTGCGGCGCAGCGTGTGACCGCAATCCCCCGCGCAATACACAAGCGGGTGTCTCGCAGGCTCGTCACGTGTGCAAAAAGAGCTTCAAGGACAGAGCACACACACAGACTTACTCAAGTATGAGTTATGAAACGTGCAAATGTCGTAAGAGATGAAGGAAAAGCCAGAACGCACACTGCCTGTCTACTTGTCTTCATTACTTACTGTCTATCAAATCAACCACCCAGATCTCTTCGCTCTAGCTTCGAACGCCTTCTTGTCGTACCTAAGATCTTCACTAAGTCCTTTGGACAAAGATCATTTTAGTACCAAGCCCCTGTAATTTGAAATCCTCTTCCCCAGTGCATTCGTAATACAGGTTGTGTGTGTGTGTGTGTGTGTGTGTGTGTGTGTGTGTGTGTGTGTGTGTGTGTGTGTGTGTGTGTGTGTGTGTGTGTACGCGAGTGCGTGTGTGTCTGTCTTGTGTCAGTACGTGTTCAGTGCATACTTTTGTCCTATTAGTTTAGTTTAAACTGTATTTGTAAAGCGCTTTGATCTCACCTTGTGAGGATACTGCGCTATATAAAAATGTTATATTATTATTATTATTATTATTGAACTTTCAAATCCCAGCCAGGAGTCGAACTCATTAACCGAGCATTCACAATCTAACACACTACCATAGCAGGTACAGTAGGCAGACTCCCAAACAAGATACTTACTACACGGTAGATGAAGACGCTGAATTGATGTTACTTACACGTGGGTTAGTAATTCACCACCACTTGCATTAAAATTACACGTTCCAAAACCGTGAGACACACGAACACGTCGATGTTACCACGTTGCAAAACACGCCGACGTTGCTGCCCTTCTAGTTCTACGTCTGGTCTGTCTCCATCGTGGCATTTTATGCAGCACCTGGTGTGTGGCTGGCTGTATTGACCTCGCGGGGGATAGTCACGATGGCGGGCGTTTTCCTGGTGCTACTTTGATTCAAAAACTTAAAGGACAATTCCTCTCAGGAAAATTCGTATTTATATGAGCATGGGTGTACCGTACGCCTTTACGTTGTAGTCACCCGTTAGTCAAGGTTGTTTTCTGTTTGATAAAAGGCGTCCTTTCTTTCAAACAGATCAACCCGAAGTCCTGTGCCACTCACATTTTGACAACAGAAACACTCGGGGCTTTCACTCCTGGATTTCATTTTGTCTGTGTGAAAACAGAGACGCCCGCGGCTAACGTTCCCTGGATTTCACTTTGTCTGTGTGAGAACAGAAACACTCGGGGCTAACGATTCCTGGATTTCACTCTGTCTGTGTGAAAACAGAAACACTCGGGGCTAACGATTCCTGGATTTCACTCTGTCTGTGTGAAAACAGAAACACTCTTACGTTTCCTGGATTTCACTATGTGTGAAAATAGAAACACTCTGGGCTGACGTTTCCTAGATTTCAATTTGTCTGTGTGAAACAAACGGGCCTTTTCAACCAGAAAAAGGCGCCAAACGTCACGTGACTTCAGTGCAAAGACGTGCGCACGCCCAGATTTCAAACGCGTGGCTTTCCTTGAAAGCAGCTACATACATGTATCGTCAAACATTTGAATTGCAGTAGCACCCAGGAGGGAAAACAAAAAGCTCTCCGCAATTTTCATTACGCCCCGTAGTGACAAGGGAAAACACAAAAGCAAGATTCCCACTATTCATGTCCGCTGCAGCTGTGGCGATGCGCGTAACTCACCGCTGACAAAACTGCCACTACAGCTCTCAGTAATGAGCCCAACAACGGGCCCGCGGCACCAATGTAAGCCACCAAATGCACCTTCCTGCCGTGCGACAATGTAATAATACTGTAGCAGCAACAGCACATAAAAGTGATTGAATCGAACGACGACGCCCAAGCAATGCTGTACATATAGTGCTTGATACGCAGTCAGCCCGATAATACCACTTGTCTTTGTTTTGTTTCCGGCACCCTGTAGAACACCGGGAACATAGACACGGGGGAACGTATTCCCGGCAGCTTGTTCACCCCCCCCCCCCCCGCCTCCCTCCCCGAGCGCCGGAAACGTAGAGCGGCTTCGGGAACGTAGCGCGCCGGGAACATAGAACTCCGGGAACATAGAGCTTCGGGGCGTAGAGCTCCGGGAACATAGAGTTTCGGGAGCACAGGGCGCCGGGAACGTAGGCCTCCGGGAACACAGAGCTTCGGAAACGTAGAGCTCCGGGAGCATAGAGTTTCGGGAACATAGAGCGCCGGGAACTTAGAGCGCCGGGAACGTAGAGCTTCGGGAACATAGAGCTCCGGCAACGTAGAGCTTCGGGAACGTAGAGCTTCGGGAACGTAGAACGCCGGGAATATAGAGCTTCGGGAACGTAGAGCGCCGGGAACGTAGAACGTCGGGAATATAGAGCTTCGGGAACGTAGAGCGCCGGGAACGTAGAGCGCCGGGAACGTAGAGCTCAGGGAACAAAGAGCTTTTGGACGTAGAGCGCCGGGACCGTACGTAGAGCTTCGAGAACGTAGAACGCCGGGAACGTAGAGCTCCGGGAACACAGAACTTCTGCAACGTAGAGCGCCTTGAACATAGAGCTTCGGGGACATAGAGCTTCGGGAACGTAGAGCTTCGGGAACGTAGAGCTTTGGGAACGTATGGCTTCGGGAACATCGAACTTCGGGAACGTATACCTACGGGAACGTAGAGCTCTGGGAACGTCGGGAGCGCCGGGAACATTGAGCTCCGGAAACGCAGAGCGCCGGAACTCTAGACATGTGGTGATATCGACATGCTCCGCTTGATACCTCCAGGAAAAGCCGGCCTGCACACGCGGCGAATGTAAGGCTATCTAGGGCTAGAACGTACTATCTTTCTTTTTCCTATGAGTATCGATAGTACCTGTTGGCAGCCTCGATATATATATCATATGCCTCTACACGTACTTGTATCGATTGATCCATGCCGCGTTTGCCTGTGTGAATTATTTTGGTCCGGTGGATCTACATTTTCACAGTAGGTGAGCGCTGTTTCGAGACACGAGTGACTGCGACAGACGCGTGCCAATAATTGAGGTTTAACATAAGAGCATTAACAGCGTTTGATTTGTCACTTTCAGAACTTGCCAAGCGAGGCAAAATTTTACAATCCGCGCAGTGAGAGACCTCGTCACGCCAGCTTGCAACGGTGCAGTGAGAGGAAACACACACACACACACACACACACACACACACACACACACACACACACACACACACGTAAGACAAAGTTTTCAGATTTCAGCATTTTTCGTTTGTCTTCTCAGGACAAATGGTCGACGTCACAGACAAAGCGGGCTTCGTTGGTATAATAATTTCTGTACTATGTAAACTGTGCACAACGCTTTGTACCCTCGGTCGGTGAAGCATCCCGCCGTTATTATCTTATTGACGAAAAGCAGAGCAGCCTCTTACTGCCCCCTTCCCTTCGGCTGTAACTACAGCGGCTGAGGACACGGACAATCCGATGAACAGAGAAACCTGTTTAAGCGTGTAGTTATCATGATTGAGACTGGCTGGCATTATTCTATCAGACGCTATCTCCCAGACGGCAATTCCTAATTCAAATCCAATCCCTTGCACTAGGAGTGGAGATCTTGTTCTTTGCAGACACGCGGTCGGCTCTCACGCGTCTTCTCAAGACTGTTGGTTCATGTAATGTCCGGGGGGGGGGGGGGGGGGGGTGGGGAGGGGAAAACGGGGGTGGGGGCGGGTACATAACTCTTAAAACCCTGTGCAAAAATTCCAACTTTAATTGAAATCCTCGGGTCACTGACGGGCCACTTCAAGCCGCTATTATGCAATCTGCACGGTCTAGCGGGGAAGGCCCGCGCCTTGCGTAATAGTGGCTTGAAATGGCTCCTACTGGTGTGCAGTGGCTTGTACTTTTTAACCAGTTATATTGATCATATAGCGGGGGGCAGGGGGTGGTCCGGCTTGGACGCTTAAGAGGTATGAGTGACATCAGTCACTGGGCTTTCACTGTTTGAGATTTTTCATGATTCCAACTCAGTCTACAAGTGACTTTGAGTAAAATTATGCACACGTACCACTCTTGGTGAAAATAAGCCTACCGCCATCAAGTTCAACTAGCCGTTCACTGATCTCTTTTGTCGTAAACACCCGCGCTCCTCCTTAACCGCTTTCATTTTACAGTGACAGTGATTGCTCAATTGCACGTCTAGAACCGACGAGCAGAATGCCTTACATCTATTCCCTTTGAAATCAAAATTACCCGCGCGGGCGAATTCAGAAAACTGTCGGCCCCAGAAAAAAAGAAAAGAAAGGGAGCGAACCAGCAATTTCCGCCTACCGAGTTACTCCCTTTTCACGCTCGTTCTTGACCTAAACTCCTTGGAGTTGGGTTCACATTTCGAGAGGACAGCTGTGTAATGAACAAGTAATGAGCAGTTTTCGTGTTCTGTTCCACTGTCCCTGTCATTTAGCGCGGCCGTTCCGATCGATGACAATCAACCCGCGGCTCAATCCAACGGCATCCGGTCTGATGCAATTCTATTGCGCAGAGCTCGCCGAGTCAGTGGGCACTTTCACACTTGCCACATGCAGCGGAATGAGCATTTTTACAGTTCGAATCCCGGCGTGGGCTAAATATTTGTGCTGGCCTTTTTCTCGTTGCCCCGTCTTTGATATCGCCCATACCTGGTGGAAAATGATGTTAAACTCCAAAAAAACACCTACCCGCCCACCCCACTCGCCAGATACGTCAATTTGTTCGAGAGTGGTTAGCAGCGGACGAGTGCGATGTAATTGATAGGTTACCCCCCCCCTCCTCTTTCCAATCTCCAAAGCAAATACTTGCAGAAGAAAGACCCATCACTGAATCAGGACGACAGAGGTTTTTGTGGCTCATGTGTGACCTTGGCTTACAGGAGAGGTCAGTCGATAAGGCATTGGTATCGACCACCACTCACTTTGTCAGGCTTCGTGTTTTTGTGGTGGTTTCTGAGAAAAGGCAGTCGTCTGTGAAAATGTTCATATCTGGAACTCTGGCTCAAGCTTTGTGACCTTGACCTCTGAACAAGATCCTCGGGAAACTATACCAGCCGGGACAGCGGAATGGTAGCGCGTTGGACTATCAATGCTCGGATCGTGAGTTCGAATCCCGGCTGGGGCCAAATATTTCTGCTGGCCTTTTTTCTCGTTGCCCCGTCTTTCATATCACCCATACATGGTGGAAAAGGAAGTCAGTTAAACTCCCAAAGACCCATTCACCCACCCCTCGGGAAACAACAACAACAACATCAACAACAACAACAACTTCATTAAATCTCTTTACACCAACTTCAACACGCAAGTGTGGGTTGCCTGGTAGCCGAGGTTGCTGAGGAAATGACTGAGAGAACATTATGTGTTCAGGACATTCATCTTGACCATGTTTACTTTCATAGAGGTCATCCAGCGTGTACATGTAAAGTCCTTGTCGCAAGCTTCCATTGTACCAAGCTTTAAAGCGGCTAATGCTACCAATTGTAATCTCACAGACCGTTCTAGGCTGTTTTCGTGGTATCTATCATCACACCACTTAGACACCTGGACAGTGACAGCGTCTGTAATGCTGGCACTGAGCCAACGGAAGCGTACTCGATGGCGCGGCGACCACACTGAGCGCTCCAGTCATAGATTTTGAATGTTCGACAGCTCGTTCAAAGTGTATAAAAAATTGTATCGCATTGAGAGCTGTACCAATCATCAGAATTGAGTATTCCGAGCGCACAGGCACACTCACGAGGGAAACTGTTCCATAACATAAATTGGCGTAGCAAGGATGGAATTATCCAGTTTAAGTTCCTGTTCTTAGTCTCTGAGAAAAAGTTAATTTAATAATAACACACACACACACACACACACACACACACACACACACACACACACACACACACACACACACACACACACACACACACACACACACACACACACACACACACACACACACACACACACACACACACACACACTGACACACACACACACACACACACACACACACACACACACACACACACACACACACACAGAGTCGCACAGAGTCACACACACACACACACACACACACACACACAGTGTCACATACGCACACAGAGAAATCACAAGACATGAACAAGCATCCTCTGTCAGACGACCTGCGTGAGGCTGGTGTCAAATCTCTCTCTCTCTCTCTCTCTCTCTCACACACACACACATCTCTCTCTCTCTCTCTCTCTCTCTCTCTCACACACACACACACACACACACACACAGAGCTAAAGACACACAGCTAAAGACACACAGCAGTTCTAGACACCACACAGGACAGTGACCGAGTCGAAGCGACTCGACAGCAGCTGCTCTATGCAGGCCATCGAACAGCAGCTGCTGCCCTTTTCACGGTCCATCGATCGCTCAGAAAATTCCCTCTGATCACAGCGGCCGCCCTGACGGTGACCGGTGGGGGCTACACTGACCGGATCGTTTCCGCTAGAAATGTGACAGGGGCAAAAATCCCTAGGACATGATTGTGTCCGCTACTACGCGGAGTGATGATATCTTGACCTGTGAGCAACGCTAATGTGACACGGCACAATGCAGAGCAATCTACCGAGAGACAATAATGGACCTACTCTAGTGTAACAGGCCAGGCCAGGCCAGACCCCTGGGGCACTTCCAGCCTTAGTTATGGCGACCCCCATCCCTTTCTCAGCAGAGGTGGTGGAGTTCACGAAGACGCACGGATAGCCTGGACTATTCTAGCCTCAGCACTGACCCGGGGAACAGTTTCAAAGAAGACGCTGGTGAGATTACTGAGAGACCGGGTAGCGGAGCGCGTATGGGTTTTTTTTTGTTTTTTTTTTTTCGAGCGCAGATATACTACATGTACCATGGACTGAACTCACGGGGTACTTCCAAAGTCGTACGGGTCAAGACTTGTAAGATTTGCACACAAAAAATTATAATAGTAATGAATTGTACTTATATAGCGCAAAATTCTCACTGAGTGACTCAATGCGCAACTCCCGCACTCATACCAACAAATATGCACACACACACACACACACACACACACACACACACACACACACACACACACACACACACACACACAGAGCAGCTGAATCAGGATGAGGTAAGTGGGCTTAGTCGAAAGCCAGCCGGAACAGATGCGTTTTCAAGTCAGTCTTGAAACGATCTATGTCCGACTGGTCTCTCAGGCCGGCAGGTAGTGCGTTCCAGAGTGACGGGGCAGCAAAGCTAAACGCACGCTCGCCAGCTGTTTTGAGGTTTCGACGGGGAACGTTCAGTAGTTTTTCAGATGAAGAACGAAGAGTGCGTGCTGTAGAAGAAAGCAGTAGAAATGTCTGTTTTTGCTTTTTGTTTTACGCCGAGGAGAAACGGAGAAAAAGAGAACCTGGACCATCATGAAATACATTATTATGTTATGTATGAGGCCACTACACCACGATCATCTTTCTCTCTTTGACAGCTACACGAAAGTGGTTCAGTAAAAAGTTATCGCCGAAAATCGCTGGCAGCCGATTTACCAAACGCACGATAGTTGATTACAATACTAGCTGTGACTGCAATACTAAATGCACTATACCATGTGCCAAGTTTGATGTTTCTCCTATTAGTAGTTTATGAGAAAATGCCTGTGTTCAAGTTTCTCGCTCTCTCTCTCTCTCTCTCTCTCTCTCTCTCTCCGGCTCTCTCTCTCTCTCTCTAACACACACACACACACACACACACACACACACACACACACACACACACACACACACACACACACACACACACACACAGAGTTTGTCGCCGATCCACGTTTCAAAAGCGTTTTGGACTGAAAAGTGTTCGAACTGCATGTGGTTTCTTGTATGAGCAACACAAGCAACCGCGTTCTACCCCTGCTTGAAAGTTTAAACGGGACCTTTCAACCGCAGTGACGCTTGACAGATAGGATTGGGAAGCCTACATATGTAGCGAATTACGAGGGCTGTTCAAATATTATTGGGAATGCTGCCATTACTCACGTGTCTTGCATCGGATCGACTCCAAACTTCTACATCCCCTCGAAGTATTCACCCTTGGCCCGAATGCACGTTTCCAGTCTTGTTCGCCACATATGAAGCGCCCTCTGGTACTCTTCCCTCGGGATACCCTCGAGCTCTGATTTCACGGCTTTTGAGAGGTCTTGGATTCGATCAAACTTGCGTCCAGCGAGTCGCTCTTTCAAGATAGGAAAGAGCCAGAAGTCACACGGTGCCAAGTCCGGACTGTAGGGGGGGTGGGCCAAGACTTTGATCTCTCTTTCCTCTAGGAAGGTCGTGGTGATCTTGGCTTTGTGGGGGGGGGGGGGGGCTGCATTACCATGCAGCATTAAGGTCCTTGAGGTTCCAACGGTTGGGCGCTGCTCGCAGATCGCATCCACCACTTTCCGGAGCACCACTTTGGTATAGTACGTGGCAGTGATGGAAGCCTTCGCCGGAAGAATATCAAGAGCCACGACGCCTTGGATGCTGAAAAAAAATAGAGAAAAGACGCTTCCGGTTCTGAAATCCTGGCCTCAGGACAACTGGTCGGTCTCCATCTGGGCCTACCCACGCCCGGTTGCAGCGTTTGTTGGGGATGCCGTAAAACGTGAGCCAAGATTCATCACCGGTCACTATGTCACACAGGCGTTTTGGTCCATTTGGCTCAAAATCTTGAAGCAGTTGGCGTGAGCAATCAACCCGCCGTTTCTTTTGTTCGTCAGTTAAGAGATGGGGTACCCATCTTGCAGCCACGTTTCTCATTTGAAGATCTTCATGCAGAATGCTGTGTATGGTGCCGATAGAGAGGTCACATGCTTCACTCAACTCGCGTATGGTCGAATGTGGGTCTTCGTCAATCAGGCTTTTCACAAGGGGAATGTTTCTTTCGTTCCGAGCTGGGAGTGGACGGCCAGGACTGGTACCTGAGCTTGAAGGCCCTTGTTCAGTTAGAAAAGCTTCGACCCATCTGTAAACTGTGCTCTTACCGACACACTTGGCTCCAAAAAACAGCTTGCAAATCTTGAAGGATTTTCTTGCCATTGTCTCCGAGTTTTAGCCTCATGAATGTGTAGAAGCGAAAATGCTCATTCTCGGCGTCCATGGTTTTCTGGCTCAGCAGTTTGGATGACCATTTTAATGAGGTCATACTCTAAAATGCGTCATGATGTCATCATTCTTTTCTGCGTGTTTATAGGGCTTGAGCCAGATTTTCTTTTGGTATAAAATTATTTTCTGTGCGATGTTTACTTATAAAATGGCAGGCCCATTCCCATTAATATTTGAACAGCCCTCGTACATCACAGCAGACCATCATAGAATTAATTTTAGTGATTGTTGATTGCTGAATAGCAGCCCGCCAGACACGCCAATGCAGTCAGCGCATGCCCATACGACACGACACACACAGCAGTGCATTAAGCCCCTGGACACTGATCTAAAATTTAGTGCGCGAAACAATGCCTTGCAATTTGCCCGTTCCCCCGAGGACCGCACAACGCAGCAAATTGTACCAATGAAAATGCAAATTCATCACTTCACACAGCTGCGTGATTTACTCTAAATAATTTTGTCAGACTTCCGCTGTGCTTTGTACAAAGCAGGAGCACTTTGTGTGTCCGACTCTCGGGTGTTTTGGGGTGTGTGTGTGTGTGTGTGTGTGTGTGTGTGTGTGTGTGTGTGTGTGTGTGTGTGTGTGTGTGTGTGTTTGTTTCTCTGTTTCTTGTTTATTTCCGACGTCTGCACATTTAGTGATCACCACATTGGCAAGGAACTGACAGCCACAGTCCCAGCGACCGGAAGTGATGCGATGGTCGGCGGTCTCGTCTTAGAGATTTCGAACTCCGCATGCAGTGTCGCTGGCGGCACAGACAGTACGCGAAATACTCTGTAGCTGGCGACACTGTGAGCCGCGTACGTCATCGCCAAAACTATAGGACAGTGACAGTTCTTATAAAGCCCTCCGTTCTGCCGCTGTACGTCGTACTCCGACTCTCCATTGTCTGTGGCTCCAGGATACGTAGCCTATCTGTTGATGGCGACACTGTACGTTGCGTACGGTGTCGCCAATACTATGCAACAGTGACCGTTTCATCTTCTCCAGCTCTCTTTCATTTACCGTTACCATCACCCCTCTTTCGCCTCTTGCCTGTGGCTCCAGCGCACGTAGCGTACTCTGTAGCGCTAGCGACTCTGTACGTTGCGTACGGTAACGCGGATACAACAACGACCGTTTCAGCTTCTCTAGCTCCCTTTAATTTACCGCTATCAGCGTACGTGGCGTATTCTGGAGCGCTAGCGACTCCGTACGTTGCAACAGCGACCGTTTCAGCTACTCCAATCTGCCGCTATCATCCCCCCCCTCCTCATCCCCCTTAACACCCCCCCCCCCACACACACACACACACATACACACACACTCTTCTTGTCTGTTGTTCCAGTGTGCGGGGACCCGGGATAGCCGAATGGTAGAGCGTTGGACTTTCAATGCTCGGGTCGTGAGTTCGAATCCCGGCTGCGGCCAAATATTTGTGCTGGCCTTTTTCTCGTTGCCCCGTATTTGATATCACCCATAAGTGGTGGAACAGGACGTTAAACTCCCAAACACCCACCCACCCACCCGCTCCGCTGACGACACAGTACAGTCACGTACGGGTTGCTGGAACAGTCGAGCGGTAGAGCGTTGGACTTTCAAGTTTCGTGCTGTGAGTTCAAATCCAGCTGGGCACAAAGATTTGTGTTCGCCTTTTTCTCGTTGCCCCGCCTTCAATATCATTTCTGCTTTGGAAATGTTCAGCCCACAAAATATTTATAAAAAAAAATTATGCAATTCTGAAATTCCGAAACTTAAATTGCTGAGCTGTCCCTTCGCACCACGTGATTGTAATGTGTTCATATCCAGTGTGTGAGAGAATGTGTGTGATTCGCGTGAGCGTGCGTGTTGGGTTCAGCTCGCAGCGCTTTGAGTCAAATATTTGGGATAAAGCGTCTATATTAATGCGATTACTGTTATTATTATTATCAGTCACATTTGTCGGAAAAGGACGTTATCTCGCACCCACCCACCGCAAGCATTATCATGCCTCAACTCCTCCCCCCCCCCGTCCCCCCACCTTGTCTTTGGCTCCAGTGTACAAAGCCTGTTGCTAGCGACACTGTACGCTGTGTACGGTATCGCCCACACTCTATACCACAATGACCGTTTCGACTTCTCTATCCCCCCCCCCCCTCTCCTACACCCCCCGCTTCCAATCTGCCGCAATCAGCCCCCCATCTCCCTCCTGCTGTCTGTCATTCGAACTTCATTCCATGCTGCTCGGTCCAACGACTGTCTTTCACGGTCACCGCCCATTCAATCGTCACCGATGGTGATGAAAGCGTACCTTATCATTCAATTGCCACGAGCGTGCGAATAGCCACAAGGGAACTATGCGGCCGCCGTAAAGCCCAAAGGCCGAGGGCTGGAAAACAAGATTCAATGCCCAATTTCAACGGAGACGCTTCGATCCGACGAGGTCGGTAGAGAGGGACGGGCCGATAAACTGACATTTACGCCGCAGTAATCGCGGGAAAACACTGCTGATGTAGCTTCGCTGCGACGGAGTTTCCTGGAGGATGGCTGAGTTGTAGTGGTGCCGCCACAAGGAGGTGTGGGCAGCGATTCGTCAGACTACCTCTCAGCTCTCCACTATGTCTAAGCGAGTTATTCCCTGGTAGGATTATGCCGAGGACAATTTTTTGCCCCCCCCCCCCCCCCCGCGAGGTATGTCTCGGAATTTTATGGGGCTCGGCTTTGTTAGTTGGAGTATAACGCCCCCATGACGAGAGTGACTGGAGGTGAGCAGTGGTCTCATAGGTAGCGCGTCGGACTTAAGCCGCTGCGCTACTGAACGGCCGTCACCAGTGTCACGGCGATGAAGCTTGAGTTCGAGCTTGGGAAATGTGATACCAGGTTTTCCTCGCTACCGGGCTGCTCATCGGGGGTTTCTCTCCGGGTTGTCCGGCTTTCCTACCCAAGCAAAATTGAAAACTAGGATAGGTATTGAGGGGGGGGGCGCTGCACCGCGGCGACGCGCTTCACCCGGGGGAAGCAGCCAGAATTTCCCGAAAGGGGCAATAAAGTAGTTTAAAAAAAAAAATAATAATAAGAGGCGGGCGCTAGAGGGCACGTGAGGAACGAGGTGGGGTAGGGCGGAGATACATAAACCCGACCTCAGGCTCTGCTCTCAAGTTTTGAACTCAGGTTGAGATCCTGACAGGGTGACAGTTTGTACACGCCATTTTGCTGTCCGTCTTTGAAAAGACCTGCATGACGTGTTTTACCTCACACTGAACACCCACTTACCCACCGACCCATCCTGAAATTTTCTTCAGCCCTGCATTATACGACCTCAACGTTTATGGTTCTGACTGCGCTCGTGTGTTGCAGCAAATGGCCAGGTTGTCGATTGTTCAACCCGGAGTGCCCTTATTTAGAGGCCTCTGCTGCTCTAGACACGTGTCAGGCATAAAACAGCCTTGTGCAAGTGTTTGCTGAAGGCATGGACTCTCCGCTGCTCCTAAAAGTTAGTAATGATTCAAGTCACGACATTGGAGGCCTGTATCTAGGCCTCAAAAGGCTTATAACGTAAGGCAAGTGTGCTTATTATATTTATAATTATGTTTGAGTGTAGAAAGGACGACCCCACTCCTGTCAATCCGAAGGGTCGAGCCCCCAGAATTCAGCCAATCGCTTCCCGCGGCATGATGAGCACAGCACATGACATGGTCTGGGAAACGTTTTGCTAGACACTACATCGAGGGACGCACGTGTAGTTTGACATGACTGAAAGTGAAACATGGAAAGAAAGCAGTAAGTCCAGTGACGTCATTTGAGGATAAAGACCATTACGTCACTCTCTTTTATCTTGAAATCACCCTTCTCCCCCCCCCCCCCCGGGTGACAATGACGTCATGGACGTACAGTGTTTTGCCAATACACGGCAGAGGAAAGGGGCGAAACTCTGGCCTCGGGGCTTACCGAGGGGAATCGTCCATTGCTGCCTGCCACGAAAAGCAGTAGGGTGGCCGTGCTGCTCGATCTATTCGATACTGGAGGCAGTAGAGTCATGCAACGCTCGCAATGACCAGATGGTGGATTTCTTCCTTTGCTAACAATCTTGGAGCTTAACAAATCTAACTTTCCCCGCCCTTTCAGCTCCCATGTAGATCATCCCGTTAAAATGTCCTTATTTGTCATCAGCAGCCTACAGGCCAAAGGACATGAGGCTGTTTCAAAAGGCTGCAATTTTTTTTTGATCGTTTGTGATTCAAAATCTGAGCCCTGTGGCTTTCAGACGTTCTACAAGAAGTTTCCAACCAAACTGAGCCCACTGGAAACCCACCACTGAAGACCCAGTACACCAGAGGCCCTCCAGGCCTCCGCATCATTACCGTCGTAACAGTAGCATTAACTGATAACTGGATTCCCCTACGGCCGACCCGGTTCTCCATCACTGCCTGCCGGATCTGGAAATCACGTCCGTCACTGTTATGTTCCGTAACCGTGGACCTGCATCCCTCTCGCACCAGGGACAAGGAAGACCTGAACGTTCCGGATCTGGAAATCACTTCCGTCACTGTTATGTCCCGTCACTGTGGACCTGCAACCTCTTCCTGCATTCCTCTTTCACCAGGGACTAGGAAGACGTATACGCGCCGGATCTGGAACTCACTGCCTTCCCTGTTGACCTCCGACGTCTCCCTGCGTCACTCTTGCTCCAAGGATTAGGACGTTAACCTGTGTACCTTTTGCTTGCTGAGTGTCGCTGGGAATTACGGCTGAAATGGCCATTCTCGTGGTATATTTGGGACAATGTTTCCGACCACAATGTACCGTAGCCACCTTGCTCAGGATCACAATTATCTACAACTATGCGTGGGTCGCTGGTCTTGGGGCGGTCGGTGCCGTGGTCTAGTGGTTGAGCGACTTCGTCACCAGTGGAAGAGGTCAGGTTCGATTCCCACTCGGGGCAAAGAATTTTTCCTTGTCGTACGTAGCACCGTTCCTTCGGGCCGATTTTCGGTGGTTCTCTCCGGGTACTCCGGCTTCCTCCCTGTCTGCTTTGGAAATGTTCAGCCCACACAATTTAAAAATAAATGCAATTCTAACTTCCGAAATTTCCAATAGCTAGGCTGACCCTTCGCACCATGTGATTGTAATGTGTTCATGTCCAGTGTGTGAGAGAATGCGTGTGGTACACGTGAGCGTGTGTGCTGGATTCACATCACAAGACCTATCGTCTCCGAGTACAAATAATGTACATAAGACGCATCGTCCAAGATCACAAAGCATCTACTATTAAATAAAACTGTACCACGTCTGAAGAGCACTCGACCTAGAACTTTAACCCTAATACCCAGACCTTTCCTTGCCTAGATCTAAATCAACCTCAGTCAGTCTGAATTTAAACTAAAAACTAAACATGGCAAGTGTCTGGATTTTATAATTATAGCCTTGGGCACAGTATGATCGGAGACAAAGTACATATATACCCAAGTAAGCATTTCAGCTGAAGCAAGCAGGATTTACATTTACAAAACGATTCATGCCTTATCGCCATTTCAGTTCTAGCGCTGCTGCAAAACTTCCCATAAATATCGGGCAGTTTTTTTGTTGTTTTTTTTTTTATGGAATGGTCGGGCCAGGTCTTGTGTCTGCACCGGAAATGTATCTAATTTCTACAGAAACTTGATTTCCGCCGAAACGTATTTCTTTTTGGTTCTATCCAAAACCCTGTCGATGCATTTCGCAACCGGAAGGCTCAAAGGCCCAACAGAACTAGCTAGCTGATTGTGAAATACGGGCACAGGAGACTCTGGAACCCCCCATTAATATATATATGCACTGTATAGCGCTAATACGCGCCAGCCGAAGCCGCGAGTCCACGAGAATCCCCCGCAGAATTATTGTTATTGACGTGGCGAACCTTCCGAGGTGTGAGCTAGTCAGTTTCACTCGTCCGACCTGTTCATCAGATTTCCATCAGTGTCAAAGCACCGCGCTTGCCTCGAGGGATCACGGGAATGCATCTGACTTCATGATGAAAAGCCGCTCATCCAGTTAGGCCGTCACACGGCCGTGGTACAAAGCACCCACAGAGGTTTGTCTACAGGTTCAAAGCCCGGTCACCGCCGCACATGAGGATGCAGCCGTGGTCTAGTGGGGTGGTCCACTGGCGGGCACTTCCGGGCGCGCGGAGAGTCGGTGTGAGTTCGACTCCTCTGCCCGCGGTTGGGGTAAACGAAAAATATGCATACTCCAGAACGGTGCCCGTTTCTTCTGGCTGGGTCTTTCGCAGTCGTGGACACATCAAATGTGGCCGACCTGGCAGTCTGTCTGGATTGAATAGCTTTCAGCTCAGTCATACTTTTCAGCTTCACTCGTCACCTATCAACCGCCACGAACCCTCCGGTCGTCGTCCGCGAGGCTTCTCAAAATTCCCAAGCGCAACTTGAAATCTTTTGGCGAGCGAGCGCTCTTTCAGTTTTGTCGTTCCAACCTTTCGGAAATCTCTGCCTGCAGATCTGAGAAACTGATCCGCCGTGACTGTCTGTGACCAAGAGCAGCCTTAAAACGTTCCTATTTTTTGCAAAGCCTTCCAGTAGTTTCCTCAGCCGCGAGTTGGTCTTTGTTGTCTGAGCGGCGTGAGGCCACAAATAACTAACTCCAGTAATTTCCTGTTTAACTGGTGAGTTTCACCAGTGTACGTCTGTCCATCGTTGTAAAATGTGCGCGTGTGTCAGCGAGTGATCGGTGCATTGAGGTTTTTTTTAATGCGCCCTACAAATACCGTTTATTATTATTATTATTGTTGTTGTTGTTATTATTAGTGCGGTTCAGCTGAACTGTTCAGTCAGGGCAGCTCAGTGTCCATAACCTGCCCACCAGGGCTGTCTCCACTCCTGGGCCCGCATGTAAAAGTCAGGGTTAGGGAGTTTAGCCCCGGGTTAGAGTCTAACCTCGAACTAAACTAGCTCTAGGGTTATATTTTCAGTTTTTTGGGTTTTTTTTTTTTTTTTTTTGGTTGTTGTTGTTTTGTTTTGTTTCAAATCAGGAAGCGGGTCTATTTCACCATGGTGCCTAAGCCGTTACAGAAGGATTTTTGTCTTTCTTTCTTCGCTTCCTTTTTTATATAATTTTGTTTTGGGGTTTATTTTGTCATAGTCTGGGTTAGGCCCGTAGCCGTGGGTTACATTAACCTCGAGTTCTACATACGGGCCCTGCTTGTGACGTGGATGTAAAACCCAGACTAATGTAAGCCTCACCCCAGTCTACGAAATGGCCCCCGACATCTATACTTGTATTTTAACTGATCTGTCTGGCTTGCTCCGAGGGCATGGCTGACGGTGAGACGTGGAAATCATACTGCGATCTAATACTGAGCATCAGCGCATGCGCCGTCGATTACTTCCGGCAGAATCCGTCATACGACGCCATCCATGAATATAGAATTTTTCTCTTCCTGCTCACAATATGAACATACTGTACTTCTGATGTTTCGTTTGTTTGTCTTTGTTACATCTGTCTTGGTGCGCGTGGCCCAAATAAAAACCTTGATTGATTGATTGATTGATTGATTGATTGATTGATGCACACATTACTAACACGTGACTACGATGCACGAACACGCACTACTGCACACGCTCATGTTTCATACAACAGGATTTGCCTGAGAGCAGTCGTCAGTCATAAGCAGCATTCTGCCATTTTGACTAATCCCTTTATGGCCACCAGACTTGCTCCGAGAGCATGGCATGACGGTGGAAAGGGGAAATACGATTAACAGCATCGGCACATGCGCCGTCGATCACTTCCGGCGGCAGAAAATGTCAGACGACGCCATGTACAGAAAAGCAAAGCCTTTCCTAAAGCAGCACACAAGAGGAACTCTCTCAGTTAGACGGGAAGACACAATGAATGGCGGCGCTGACAGTGCTTTGGAGTGTTGTTAATCCGTTTATGCTCAGGCTGTGAGTTTTGATTTCCGGCTGGGAGCCAAACATTTGCCTTAAGTATTTCCTCGTTGTCCCGTCTTTGATCTCATCCTTCCATATGTCGGTGAAAACGGAAGAAGACAAGACCCCCCCCCCCCCCCCCAACGCTTGATGTTGCGCGTGCGTGTGTGCACGAGGGCGAGACAGGCACCGTGAACGAGTCTGCACGTGATTGTGACTCAATTTGGAAAGGAAAATTCCAGTCCAATTCCTGCCCAGCAGGGTTTCGAACCGGGCAGCTCAGAATCCGAAGTCGGATAGCTTAACCACTAGACCAAAATAATCCCCCTGTTGTGTCAAAGCCTGTGGGGGCATTTGAACCGCGACGCAGTTGGACCTATTTGATAACTAGCTAAAAAAAAAAAAATCGCTCCTGAGAGGTCTAATTAGCGACCATCCTCCATAATTCCACGTCGTGCATCGCTGGAAACCGGAGAGCTCAGCTGAGAGCCTGTCATTATTTAGCGGAAATACCTTTCGGCAAGTCTGTACTCTTAAAACAGCCTACTCAGGCTAACCTCCGCTGTGTCAAAAAAAAAGAAAAGAAAAAAAAAAGTGTTTTTACGCAGTCACAGCCACTATTCGTTCAGTGGTCTTCACACAGTCTAGTTTCGAGCTCTGTGACCTGGTAATGTTGCCGTCGAACCTATACGTGACTTCTACGGCCTGCCCGACTGCAAACCGACATAGCGCAGCATGCCACAGGTATCAAGCGGGTCCCCCGCCTCCTGCATTGGCTCTAAAGCGAGCGGTAGCCGTGCATTTGGGAGAACAGCAGAGGATGTCCGGAAAAGACTCTCAGTGATGATGATGTCGTGCCTTTGTCGTCGTAATCAAGCCCAGGCAAACTGCACGCGCCGACTTCGCTTCTCATCTCACCTCTGCCACAGCTGATAATCACTACGCGCAAGTAGATCCACGCCGCGCGTCCGTGCACTGCGATCGTGTTACTGACTCGTAAGCAGCCAAAACCTCTCCGAAACGACCGGACTGGACTGCCTGCCTGACTGACTGTGAGTTTAACGTCCTTTTCCACCACGTATGGGTGATACCAAAGACGGGGCAACGATGAAAGAGCCGGCACAAATATCTGGCCCCAGCCGGGATACGAACTCACGACCCGAGCATTGGAAGTCCAACGCTCTACCATTCGGCCACCCTGACTCCCCCATCCGAACTGGAACCTAAGCACAACGTCAGCAGTTGATCACATTCTCAAAGAAGTTCCCGGAAAACGTGAGCGTTGTTCGTCGATTATCGTCGGTTTAGCTGCACATTTTTCGCCTCACATGTCGTTTGTTTTGTTGTTGTTGTTGTTGTTTTTTAAGTGCTCGCTTGATGTTGTGCGTACGTGTGTGCACGAAGGCGAGACAAGCACCGTAAACGAGTCTGCAAGAGATTTTCACCCGGTTTGGAAAGGGGGGGGGGGACCCCAACCAAATTCCTACCTACCAGGGATTCGAACCAAGCAGCTCAGGATCCGAAGTCGGATAATATATACGTACTTTAACCACTAGACCCAATCCCATGTCAGGTGTCCACGGGAGTGTGGTGCTAGACTAGACGCGACGAACGCAGCACAGACGATGTGTGAGCTTACAAAACCCTTAACGTGTGCCTTTAACGCTAAGGGCAGTTTCCTTAGCTAAAAGCCTGATGTGCGTTTTACAGACCGAGGCGAGCTAGAACAGCGAGGCGAGCGAGACGAGCGGACTACGTAACGGTCACAGCCGGAAGCTAGCTGTATCTACCCATTTCAAGATGGCGGAAGATTGTGTGCGACGCGCGTTGACATGTGTACCACACCGGTATCGACTCGATTACATTGTTATTCAAAGCTTAATTCGCAAGAAAGTCAACAATACAGACAAAAAGTAAAAAGAATAACACATATTTCTGCAGACGCCTCCATCTTGATTTGTTCACCACAAAATTGAAAAAAAAACACCTGCCATCATCGAGTCGCACCATGCGTACGGCCGCCATCTTGTCTAGCAAATGTAGCACCTCCTGCGAGGGTCTAAATTTCCTCGGCTAGGGGCTAAGTCGCCTTAACCTATAAAACGCCTAGCTGCTCTCCCGCTACGTAGGAGCTTGTTTTCCTCGCTCTATAAAACGCGCCACTGCTCTTAACTGGGCACAGCGCGCGAAACACACATGTGCACATCACAGTCGTTGCGCTCGGTGTGTCTACTAACTACAAAACTGAACACACCTGTGCTCGGTGACAAACCGATTAAGTGATGCACTGTCCGCCATGTTTGCGCGCCGAGTGACGTAGTACAGCCAATCAGAATCTGTTGAGGAAACCACAGTCACAGTTGTGGCTATTTGAAATCCAGGTTGCTGTGACCACGCCACAGCGGCGGAACCCCCCCCCCCCCCACCCCCAAATCACAACTGTGTCACAACTGTGGACAGCACTGTGGCGCTCCGCAGTGCCCAGTTAAGAGCCGGCTTTAACGTGTACCTTTAACGCTATCGGCAGTTTCCCTAGCGAACATCCGACACCCCCCTCGCCCACACGCACTCAGCTCCACATCGGGTAATATGTTTTTGCGCGGCTTTAAAAGAAATCGTCAAATGATACCGGCCCACACAGCCCTCGGGGTGAAGGAAGTTCGAAGACAAATAACAAAAGAGAATAACGGTTGTTGAGAGGACTGGTATAATGAGTAACAGAATTTATTACCAGCGCACAGATGTACTGATTGCCTAATTCAGCATGACTGTGTCCGAATGTCCCTAAGCCAAGAGTAATTGTTTTTGAGTGTTGCTGCAGCTGAGTGCTGCCGAAAAACGAAACAAAAACAAAGAAGAACAAATTCAGTTCTTTCTGGTGTTCATGTGTAATAAGGGGTTATGAATACAGAAAGATGCGCCTTGTGCCGTCCCCGATGTGCCTCTGTGGAGAGGCGGGTGGGTGGGTGGGTGTTTGGGGGTTTAACGTCCTTTACCACCACATAGGGTGATATCAAAGACGGGGCAACGATGAAAAACCCAGCACAAATATTTGGCCCCAGCCGGGATCGAACTCACGACCTGAACATTAGAAGTCCAACGCTCTACCATTCGACCACCCCGGTTCCCCCTGTGGAGAGGCATTGCAGAACACAGAACACATCCTACAAGACTGCAGGAACGTCCAGACCCTGAGGTAAGCGACATGGCCACAACCAGCCCCCCTGCAACAGAAGCTATACGGGCCGGTGGAAGAACTCCAGAAGACCAGCAGATTCATCTCAAGCACCTGTCTCCAAGTGTGATAACGACGACCAGAAAAAGAAGAAGGGGTTATGAAACTCTGTGTGTGTGTGTGTGTGTGTGTGTGTGTGTGTGTGTGTGTGTGTGTGTGTGTGTGTGTGTGTGTGTGTGTGTGTGTGTGTGTGTGTGTGGAGAGAGAGAGAGAGAGAGAGAGAGAGAGAGAATGCATGTACGCACACTAAATCCTTGCAATTAATTAACTTTTGAGATTTTGGGCTTTTTCTTGCGTTTCCCTGCGTTTTTCACATCCATCTTCTTTCACCGCGAACTGCCCACCAAAAAAGTTGAGCCAGGGCCTGAGGCTCCAAAGCGATTTATCGGGTTAGCCACATAAAGTTTGAGCAGATCGGAATCATGGCCTTAGACTCCCCATGCGACCCACGTACGGCTTCTAGTTCCCACCCACAGGAGAGGATGAGGATGTGAAGTCCATGACTGATGAGATAAGTCGCACGATAAATGAGGCGGTCTGGGACAGGCAACACACACACACACACACACACACACACACACACACACACACACACACACACACACACACACAGAGAAATGTTTAGTTCAAGTACATGTCTCCATACGGCGTACAACAAGCATACAACAGCGTACCGAAAACTTTACATTGAATGTACTTAGTCTGTGCATCAGGGTGTGTGGGTGTTTGGGGGGGGGGGGTAACGTCCTTTTCCACCACATACGGGTGATATCAAAGACGGGGCAACGATGAAAAAGCCAGCACAAATATTTGGCCCCGGCCGGGATACGAACTCACGACCCGAGCATTAGAAGTCCAACGCTCTACCATTCGGCCACCCCGGCTCCCCGTCTGTGCATGAGAATCAGTCACTTGAGACGCAATAGGCCTACAGCATCTGAAACCATTGCTGTGTCTCTAGTCGGCGTATCGTATGTTGCTCTAGAAGTGTACCGCGTACCGAGCAGACGACATTATTTGCTTGCGGGCTGAGGACCAGCTAGATGGCGCTGATTGTTGGCTATTTTTAAAAGATTTGTCGAGTCCCAATCTGTTCAGGAACGGACCGTGTGCTCAAAGAAAGTCGTATTTCTTTACGTTTAAAAACCACAAAGTCACGAAAAGGGTTGTGTTGGCCAAAATTAACGAGTCTGGCAAACAACGTTAGAGCTTCATCAATACCGACAAAGCAGCCTAATATCCCAGTGCTGAAAAGACATTGTGGCTTCTGTATCGTCCCATTGATATAGTAGTAGTAGTAGTAGTAGTAGTAGTAATAAGAAGAAGAAGAATGGATATTAATTTTAAGGGACGCCCTCCCTCACCTAGGAGCTCAGGGCGCCTTACAGTCAACACACACTCACACAGAGACACACGCAACATTCCTATCCGCCACACATACACTTAGCTACAAACTCATAATGTGCAGCATCATACACGGCCTCCGCTGCCCCGGCACACACACACACACACACACACACACACACACACACACACACACACACACACACACACACACACACACACACACACACACACACACACACACACAGCAAGATGGATATGTGGCAACAGCTACTGGTTGAAGGCAGTGAAGAAGTGCGTTTTCAGATTTTGCTTCAGGGATGGTTTTGTGTCTAGATATCTGATCGATGCTGGGAGATCATTCCAACAAGTCGGACCCTGGTATGAAAAACTACACTGACCAAAGGTCTTTGTTCTGACATGAGGGATACGGAGTTTCCGAGTGTCAGCGGCAGAACGACTGAGTAGTCTCGAAGGAGTGTAAAGCTGAAGCACACGGTGGACAAAGAGGAACCGGTAAACTGTTAGTTGTGAGATTTAGTAGGATTTCGTACGGAGGACTTCGCTGAGCAGCGTAACCCATTTGCATGTAAATTAGGCACGTTATGGGTGCCATTAGCCAATCGCAGCGCGTTAGCAGCTCGCGGCCTCTGTCGTGTGAGCCTAATTTACATGTAAATGGGTTACGCTACTCAGCGAAGTCCTCTTTACGAAGTCCTACTAAATCTGGCCAGTTTCTTTCCGCGGTATTGGAACCACCACTGATCAGGACGTCACCCTGACGTCCACCTGCGGCCTCATGACGAATTCTATGTGACTTGGGGTTCTGTCTCCGGAGAGACAAAAGTACAGATACCTCTTCTGTACAGACACTGAGACAGATTAGTCGCCAAAAATACCGCCAACGCACGACTTGGGCTAGACTTTATTTTTCTCCAAGCACCTGATGTCCTAACTACTCAGAACCAGTGGTCCGGTAATCCTTTCGCTGGAAAGGTCACTGCTGCATTGATTTTGAGACAGGGTACATCCCCGATGATTTTGCTCAAACTGGTAAAGTGCCTTTGCTATTGCAGTCGCTAACGATTTTGGATGATAACTTTGTTATGGAGCCTCTTTTGTAGACCTTTTGCAGGGAAAACGTTTTTCAGGAAATTGTGACCTGATACATTGTATAATAGCTAATGTTCTCTGTCTTTCCGGTTTAGTTTGTTTTTGTTTTTGTTTTTTTGCGTAAGTGAAACCATTCTGTATTTTCACAGATTTTGGAAGGACGACAAGCACAGACCTAAAAAAAGATAGACCCACCGCCGCACGCTGCCACCGCTGCTTGCGAGTGTCGCTATCGCGGCCATCTTGCGATTACCAGAACTCAGAGGCTCTGTGTACAGGACGCCTCGTTCGAAATACAAAGTTCTTTAGAAAGACGTCATCAGAAATGTGACGTAAGATAAAGCGGACCAATGCTATGCGCGCTATGTAACCAGCTGATAGCGTCTGGTACTTCCAGGTACTCGCAACATGGCGCGCGGCGGCGTCACACTTCCATCACCACAGAGGGTCTCTCCTTTTTTATGTTGTTTCCATAGTAATGGAAACAACATAATAGGACGGGCTAAAATTTCCACGTTCATAGGCAAGCATCTGTGGTACAAACGCACGTCACTGCCGATCTCCCGCAGAGACGATTATGCAAGTGTAACTCTGACAATGACGTAAGAAAACTTGCGTCATCGATGCTGACGCGTATGGTGTTCCGAACGCACTTCTCCTCCTCAGTGAGTGCCGTCTGTGCGGATGTGTGTGCGTGTGTGCGTGTGTGCGTGCGTGTGTGCGTGTGTGCGTGTGTGCGTGTGTGAATTGTGTCCGGGCCCGTTTCTTCGAAGATACTTAACCGAATGGCTTCAAATTTGGGGTATCCAAATTTATCAAAATGTTACATTAGACGATTCAAGCGTGTGATGATTGCTTAAGTGATTTGGGAGTTATCGCCCTTTTGAGACAAGTTGGTTGTCTTTCGTGTACAGGCGTAATATTTATTTAAATCACTCAATTGTTTGGCAGTAGATAGCTTGAATACGGACTCTGAATTGACTCACTACTAGAAAATGGTCGCTCTTATAGTTTTCATGTAAACCGAGCCTGAGTTGACATTGCATGTGAACCCAGTTCAGATGCCTATTTCTCCGAAAATACTAAACCGATCGATTTCAAATTTGGGGTTTCTAAATGAATCAAGATTGTTGAATAGAAGGCCCGATCCAGGTACGATTGCACACATGATTTGCGAGTTATCGCCCTTTTCAAAAAAAGTGGCTTTCTGGCGTTTAAAGGCGTAATATTTACCTAAACCACTCCATTTTTGGGACATAGATAGCATGAATACGGACTCTTAACTGAGTGAATTTTGGAGGTTGTCGCTTTTATACTTTTGGCGTAAACCGTACCTGATGAAAGTGCTGGTGAACACACTTTAGATCTCAAAATCGCTCCTACTATACATAGATAATGAGCCTGGGGTGCCATAAAAAATATACAAAAAAAATTAGAAAAATTCACTGCAGCCGTTGTCGTCAGTTGACTCGAAAATTTGTACTCGAAGCACATTTCCTTTACACAAGCCACACGCCTCACAAACATCGCAGAAAAGGCACACGCGCACTGACGCAAAACTGTATCAGCGTCAGTTTGCCGACGTCATGTTTGATTGACGTGGGGGTGTGTCGTCACTTTTCGGAAGTTCTCTATTTGTAGACGGGGAAAGCGGGAGTTTCATTGATGTAGTGAGCTTTGTTTTTCCCACTGACTCTCACTCAATAGCATAGTAGAGTGAGAGAACACCACATAGGTCTCAATGGAGCACATGCACAAACGCGGCTCGCGCAAGTCTGCGTGCGTGCGTGCGTGCGTGCGTGCGTGCGTGCGTGCGTGCGTGCGTGCGCGCGCGCGTATGTCTGTGTGTGTCTGTGTGCGCGCGCGCGCAGCAGACATAACACATAGTGAAAAAACGTTCGCCGCGCAGACTTGTCTGTTAAACACATTGAGCCGGTATAAATTCGATCTTTACACTGCGCAGCAGCAACACTTCAATTTTCATGGGGCTGCTTTCATTGCAAGATTTGTATCCGAGTCAAAGTTATTACGTCAAATGTATTATGCGTCATCCCAATGAGGAAAACGTCATAGATTTCAAAGAAAACAACTTGACGTCTCTCCTCCAAAACCAAGATTGGTCTGACAAGCCCGGTCAGTTGTTTCCATTGAGAGAGAGAGAGAGAGAGAGAGAGAGAGAGAGAGAGAGTGTGTGTGTGTGTGTGTGTGTGTGTGTGTGTGTGTGTCCTCCCGTATACATGGCATTACAAAAGAACGACCGTGACGACAGCAGGTGATTAAATGGAAACAACATATTGGGCTGGTCAGTGGCCATCTTGTTAGGTCTGTGACGACAAGCCCTTTTCAACGAATAAAGTTATTCCAAAATAAAAATGTGACGTCATTCACTGACGTCACTTTCCCCCTACTGTCTCATGAAGGTGTTATATAGGTTTCTTACACGCTGCGATTCTACCAGCGGCGAAATGCCCTCAGAGCCAATTAAATCCACTTGTAGCGGGCACTCCCCGCAGACGCCGCCGTGACGCTAGTGAACAGAGCACGGTCCTATTAATTTTTTTTTCCTCGCCACGCCAGCAAGTCGCCGCTGACCATGCTTTGTGTATTGGAGCGCCGGACCGGCGGTGCAGCTGGTAGCCAACATCGCAACGTATGACCGCAAACCCCACGCAATACACAAGCGGGTGCCTCGCAGGCACTCTACGTTTGAGAAGCCCTTTGGCTACGTAACACAGATGCAAATCTGGAGGAAAACGCTATATATTCCTCTTACACATAACGTTGCAGATGACACCCTAGAAATGCTTTAAAATTCACCAAAAAATTCACATAAATCAGGCAGCCATAGACTCATGTGTAGAGTAAATTTAAACAAATTCCAAAGTTCCGGGTTTTTTGGGCAATGTTGGCAGCGACCACATACCCCCTCATTCCACGGTCGTCTGCTGGCTCCTGTGCCAGCCGCGCATGAATACAAATAGTCCACAAGCCAGGCTCATTTTTCCCTAATTTTACCTGGCATGAAACTTGTTTGCAAAGCCAACAAAAAGCACCAGATTGCCATTTTTTACTCTGCACACAAATTTTAAATGGGGCAAAGATTTTATACTATATTTAGCCGAGTTCTTAAGCCCCGGAAGCTAATACCGTCACGTAACCTGTTTTACCAATACCAAACGCATGATATGCAACGTACCCGGTCGCCAGCGACACGGTCGGCACATTTCCAAAATTAATGTCGTTTGAGTCGTGATCGTACTTATCATTGCTTCATTGCCGGTTTGGCGGAATAATGGCGGAACTTGCTTTAGGAGCTAGTATAGTTTGGACGACAGGGAGAATGTCGCACACACACACACACACACACACACACACACACACACACACACACACACACACACACACACACACACACACACACACACACACAACTATGCGACAGCGTTCATTTCGGCAGATCTTTGCAGAGGAACAACAACAGTATCCCCCCCCCCCCCCCCGTTCGTCCCAAAGAGCCCACACTGACCCTTCAATTGGGGCAGGCGTGAGTGACCAAGGGAAGTAAATTGTATCCTACCACCACTCTAATCCCTTTAATTAGACTAGGGCGGGGGAGGAAATTATCACTTAAAGGCACTAATGCTACCTTGTTCACGCTCACAGATCGGTTTGGGTTGTTTTTTTGTGGCATCTATCACGACACCACTTAGACACCTAGACAGTGACAGCGTCTGTAATGCTGGCACTGAGCCAACAGAAGCGTACTCGGTGACGGACGCGGCGACCACACTTGAGCGCTCCAGTAGTGTAACAACAGTCGTCGCATTGTAAGCGTGGATGAGGAGCCTTTAACAGCAGACTCCTGTAAAAATCCCTTGGGCTGAGTCAGTTTTTGTCAAGGAACTACGAGACGCTACGTAATCGCGACAGCAATTCTGCACAATCGGACACGTACCTCACGAAGATCCCCCACAAGAAATAGGTTATTATGTACGTCTGACACGGCCCTAACACATTGAGGCTTGATCCGAGGTTTTTCTGAAGGGATCGTACTGGCCTCACCAGATCTGGAACCTGAACGTGCCGCTAATAAAAAAAAGAAGAGCACGAGCGACCTGACTTGCAGGAAATCACTGGGTGACTAGCACATCTCACGTTCTAGGCAGGCAAAAAAAAAAAAAAAAATCCCAGGATCTACACCTCACTTGTGGTTCCGGCAGACGGACACAAGACTCTCTCCTTCATCTCCCACCATCCTTGGGAGTTCCTGTCACTGGCATCAATTCGATCTTCACCGCAAAAGAGCTGGCAAGGGGGGAGGCGAGTCTCATCGACAGCTCGCTGCCACGCTTCTTCCGTTTTGGAGGGTCGGGCTGGAAATGGGGGGGGCCTGTGCAGCGTGGATTAGCTGCGATCGCTCAGACACATCACTCTCTCGATATTGGGGGAGCGGCAACCCTGTTCCGGGTCCGTCGCTAACACTAGGCTCCTGCGAAGACGCCCAAGTCGGGCTAACCGAGACCAAGCCGAGCTAAGTGATACCTAAGAAGGACAAAAACAAAAAAACAAAAATACTCGGTGACAAGGAAAGTGGACAGTTGCGAACAACTTTGAGGTCCCCGTATTATTCCACAGTGTGCACAGAAGCGGTGAAAACTGTCGCATTCACCAGCACAGTACATTTTCAGCCTGAATAGAGATTATTGCCTGTATGAGTTGTCCACCATGCATACACAGACCCGCAGCATGCATGCATTTTTCGTGGCAGCTTTGTGCTCTGCCACGAAAAATGCGTGCTTGTTACGGCAAGGGAGACAACTCAAGCAGGCGGTACTGTGCTAGTGAATGCGACAGTTTTCACCGCTTTTGTGCACATTGTGAAACACGGAGACCCCAAAGTTGTTCGCAACTGTCAACTTTCCTTGTCACCGAGTATTTTTGTTTTTTCCTTCTTATCACTTAGCCCGGCTCGGTCTCGGTTAGCCCGACTTGGGCGTCGTCGGAGGGGCCTAGAGTTATCGACGGACCCGGAACAGGGCTGGGGGAGCGGTGTCGATCTTGGGTTACACAGCAATAATAGCTTCCGGCGGAAGAATTCTGCTAAATATAGTCCAGAATTATTTGTTGCCCCTTTTGAAATGTGTGTGCAGAATAAAAACTGAATGGCAATCTGGAGCTGTTCGTTGGCTTTGTAAATGAGTTTCACGCCAGGTAATTGTGAAAACAGCGAGAAATGAGCCTGGTGTGGAGACTGTATTCATGCGTGGCCAGGCACAAAACTAGCCGACCACACAAGAATGATTGGGGGGGGGGGGGGGGCACTGCTAGCGCTGCAAAAAAGCGAAACATTGGAATTTGTTTAAATCTACCCTACACATGAGTCTTTGGCTGCTGGATTTTTGTGATTTTAGAGAGGGGGGGGGGTATCTTAAAGCATTTCTAGGGTGTCATTTGCAGCGTCATATTTAAAAGGAATATATAGCGTTTTCTTTAAACTCTGTAACTGTATTGTTTAGTCTGTATTGTCGGGCGGTCGAGTGCAGAGTGTGTCAAACAGGGCCCGTATGTAAAACTCGAGGTTAATTTAACCCACGGCTACGCGCCTAACCCAGACTAGGACAAAAGAAACCCCCAAACAAAATTAAATTAAAGAAGAAAGAAAGACAATAGGCACCATGCTGGAACGGACCCGCTTCCTGATTTAAAAAAAAAAAAAAAAAAAAAACAGAAAATTTAACCCTAGAGCTAGTTTAGTTCGAGGTTAGACTCTAACCCGGGGCTAAACTCCCTAACCCCGACTTTTACATGCGGGCCCTGAAGTCATGCAAGTGTAGGGGTAAGGGGTACCGGCCACGCACTTCAATTCTGGGAGATTGGAACGGCTGAAACGACATTTGAAGTGTGGTGAATGCTGTAGCACAGACACATTAGTCTCTCACTGAATACTGGGGAGCAGGGTCGATCCTGACGGTCCTAGGAAGAGCGTACGGCTGTCAGATGGCTAGGTCAAAAGTGGGCCATCTGCATTGCAGAAATTACAAAAGTCATACGCGCGCAGTTCGGTCCAGTTCGGGTCTGAATGCCTGCTGTCACTCTTATGTGAGGACCATCTTCAGCTCTGGCAGGCTCCTAGCGTAAGGGCCGTTCTACACGTGGCAAGTTTGCAAGGCAAAAGCGGGTTTGCGGCCCCCGCAAGTCGACGGCAAATGTACAAGCAAGATGTACAGTCTTGCAGCCTACGGCTTGCCGCGGCAAGTTTCGGATAGAACGGCTTTCTATTTTCTCGGCTTGCGCCTCGCAAGTGCGCGCGAGGCACCCTGGGAGCCCCGCCAGGACGGCCAATCGCACGCCGCGTAGTGGTCACGCGGCCAAATTCAGTAAACAAAATGGCGTCAAAGACCTCCGTATGCGCCAAGCGAATCTCGCTGCAAGATCCACTTTCTCGCCCAGATCCACTGTTTCTTCCTGTTCTGCAGCAAAATAACTGCAGCTGCTGCAAAAGTTAATTCCTCCTCAGAACTTTCATTCACATGTTCAGCTGAGTCTGACTCGGATTCACTCGCGACCATGGCCGGGCGAAATCGCGCGAGGCCCCTTCCAAATATAGGGTTGAAAGGGTCACACGAAAGGTCAATCAGCCGACTTGTGGTGCGGAGGTTTCCGCGTGTAGAAGCAGCGGCGTTGCGGCAGACAAACTTGTGGGGGGAAAGTCGAAGGGCGGCAACTTGCCACTTGTCACGTGTAGAACGGCCTTAATAGGCGTAAGGACAAAATTGAGCGAGGGGGTCAAGTTTGGTGTTTATTTGAATTAGGACCACGTTTGGCGAGTGTGCTAGTTTGTACTGATTTTTGTTGTCATGGAAAAGCGTGATTTTCGTGATTTGTGTATTTGTAGGGCAAGGTGCATGCCAGGGGGCAACAGGAGGCGAACTGCAGCTGGGAATTTTTGCGCAGCTGGCAAGCAGAGGTGACGCGAGTGGACTTGAGTGAACTGGCTTTGTGGCCTAAACAAATAAACAGAAAGTGGACTCGCAATAGTCCAGTGAGGCCGGAGCGGAAAGGAAACATCCGATTAAAAAAAAAAATTCCTGTTAGGTGCGTGCCCCTAATGGTAATATTTGTTACTAGATTGAATCTTTTTTAGGGGTGATTGTGATGCCTGAGGCTAATAAGTTTAGTTTTTAGTTAGTTTAGTCCTCTTTATTCCCTGGGGAACATAGGGCTGCAACCACACTCCGCCAGCGCACTCGGTTCTGGGACGCCCTCTTTAGTTCGGCCCACGTCGTTCCGGCGGCCTTGGCTTCAGCGTCCGTACTCCTCCGCCAGGTCTGCTTCGGTCGGCCCACTTTGCGCTTTCCCTGGGGGTTCCAATCAAGGGACTGCCTGGTGACATTTGATGTTGGCTTTCGCAAAGTGTGTCCGATCCATCCCCATTTCCTTTTCTTGATCTCCTGCTCGATGGGGACCTGTCTTGTTCGCTCCCAGAGGTCTTGGTTGGTGATCACCAGTGGGTATCTGATGTTGAGAATGTTGCGGAGGCATCTGTTGATGAAGGTTTGCAGCCTGTGGGAGCCTGTCTTGGTGGTGCGCCATGTCTCCGAGCCATAGAGAAGGACCGACTTCACATTTGAGTTGAAGATCCGGATCTTGTTTCGCAGGGATAGGGCTGTGGATCTCCAGATGGGGCGCAGAGTGCGAAAGGCATGTCTGGCTTTGTTGGTGCGGCTCTTGATGTCTTCGTCCGTTCCTCCATCCTTGCTGACAACGCTGCCGAGGTAGATGAACTTGTCCACCTCTTTGATGTCTTCCTGGTGCAGCTGGATGGGGTCGTGCTGTTTGTGGTTGACTCTCATGACTTCGGTCTTGCTGATGTTGATCTTGAGGCCGGTCTTCTCAGCTTCTTTGAGGCTAATAAGGAATAATAAAATATATTGAGACCTAGTGCATTAGTGGTACGAAACCAACAACAGTCAATCTCTGGCATCCTTCCAAGCCAGACCGTGACTGCCCGTGTGCCGAGATGCCTTGAACACGTTCACACACACACACACACACACACACACACACACACACACACACACACACACACACACACACACACACGCGCGCGCGCGCGCGCGCGCGGAAGCACGCACGCACGCACGGCCTCTTGTCCGTATTGATAATGAGTTCACTCAAGGAACGCTAACAAGCATCACCGCCAAAAATAAAGTACTTGGTTCAGCCTCATTTGCTTTTAAGTTACCGCGGTTAAGCAATCTCTCGACGAAAATAAATCACTTCTTCGATCGATCTAAGCAGATTACCTCTGGTCCCAAGGGAGTATTCCGTTAATTAGCCTACAACACAACGCTTCCGTATTTTTTGCATAATCTTTTCTTTTGGGGGCAGTAAAGCCTTGGGGGGGGGGGGGGGTTGGGGGGGGGTGGAGGGGGGGATATGAACCCTAGTTATAAAGAGCATAGGTCCGTACCATCACTTCACAGATTTTGTACCGCGCACGAGTGACTCTTTTTCGGCTTTGGCCCTGTATGTAAAAATCAGAGCCCGTATGTAAAAGTCGAGGTTAATTTAACCCATGGCTACGGGCCTTACCCAGACTAGGACAAAAGACCCCCCCCCCCAACAACAAAACAAAAGTATATGAAGACAAGGAGAAGAAGAAAGGAAGAAATAACTCCTTCTATGGCGGCTTAGGCATCTTGCTGAAATGGACCCGCTTCCTGATTTAAAACAACAACAACAACAACAACAACAACAACAACAACAACAGAAAATTTAACCCTAGAGCTAGTTTAGTTCGAGGTTAGACTCGACTAAACCTGCGGCTAAAATCCGCAACCTCGACTTCTACATGCGGAGCCAGCTCTGGGAACCCGTCGACGAACCACTAGGGATGGCGCTCTTTCTGGCAGCCACAGGCTGTCTAATGGTGTAGCGAGGTCAGACGTTAATAATAATAATAATAACTGAGTATTATGTAGGCGCTTCACCCTGCTTCTTTAACTGGCTCAAAGAGCAGCGAGCCGACGCCAACACGCACGCTCACGTGAACCACACGCATTCTCTTACACACTTGACAGGAACACATCACAATCACGCGGTGCGAAGGGTCAGTTCAGAAATTCAAGTTTCCGAATTTAAAATGGCATTTATTTTCAAATCTGGTGGGCTGAACATTTCCAAAGCAAAGGGGGTGGGGGGGGGAGGAGAGGTGGGCGGAGAGGTGGGCGGAGAGGGGAGGGAGAGCCGGAGTACCGGAGAGAACGCCCGACGATCGGCCAGAATGAACGGTATCACGTACGAGAAGGAAAAATAACTTCTTTACCCCGAGTGGGACTCGAACCTGACCTCTCGCATTGGTGACGAAGTCTCTTAAACCACTAGACCACCGACCGCCCCAGAGAAGAGAATTACAGAAAGTGGGTCTGCAGCGCAGAACATACATCCAGGGGATCATTTCAAAAACCAAAACCTCCGCTGAGAGTCTTAACATCTCTTAAAACACACTTGTTCTGCTTCACTGGAGAGTTTCATCGGCAAAATGGAGGGAAATTGCCCAGGGACGACGCCGGCATAAAAACCTCGCCTGACAAAAACGGAGCCAAAAAACAAACAAACAAAAACACACAAAAAAAACAGCAACATCAGAACGTTATTACATGTACCTACAACATGAAAGCAGCGGATATTACTTTTGCGATCGAAACCGAGAATCCTTCTATCGCACGGTATACGAGTTCTCTGATAGGTGCGCAGCTGTTGGTCTGGATAAGATGGGTCGTCTCTTCATGAGGGGAAATTAATAGCGTCGGCAATATTGTTCCTTTCCTATACGAGACGATCGCCACGTTGTATCGACCGGCACACTGACGCGAGTCTAGGCTTGGAGAAAAGGAAAATGACTTTGGCATTTAGACAAGGATAATCTTGAAATCGGCCTAATCACAACCATTGATCCTCGACTCGCCCGTCTTCCCCCCGGGGGCTTGGAAATTGCTAAACACAAAGGCGTTGGGATTTCATGCACGCGTGATTTTCGAGGGGCGGACTGACAGAGAATAATTTCAAAAGAATACAAGAGATGCTCGGCAAAAAGGTCACGTGCAACTTTCCAACTTTTCACTTAGCTCTCCCTCCTCCTACTCTTCAGTCAGCTTTTCTTGTCTGAGCCCCACTCAACCACTGTGACCCCCCCCCCCTCCCCCCACTCCCCGAGTCCTTTCAAAATTCCATTCCTTTTTGATTCCCCGGGGTAAATCGTGTCGCAACATTATGACGCCATGTTTATTTCTACATTCATGGTGTCTCTGTTCTTGTTATTATAAGCGCATTAATTTAGGCGCTTTATCCCAGATATTTGGTACAAAGCACCGCGAGCTAAACCCTACACGCACACTCACGTGAATCACACGCATTCTCTCACACACTGGACATGAACACATTACAATCACGTGGCGCGAAGGGCCCGCTCAGCTATTTCAGTTTCGGAATTTTAGATTTGCATTTATTTTTACTTTCGTGAGCTGAACATTTCCAAAGCAGAGGGGGGGGGGGGGGGGGGGGGAGCCGGAATACCCGGAGAGAACCCCCGACGGTCAGCCCGAATGAACGGTGCCACATACTAGAAAGAAAAATTCTTCGCCCCGAGTGGGAATCTAACCTGACCTCTCGCATTGGTGACTAAGTCTTAACCACTAGACCACCGACCGCCCCGGGTTCGAGTCCCAGCCGAGGCAAGCGGGATTTTTCGTATCTAGGTCGATTCATACCCGGAGCGGGTGTGCTATGGGCCCAGTGGGGAGGCTGTTGCCACGCAGCCGAGATTCACCCACTTCGCGGGTGCGATTTTGGGGGTGCTTCCCTCGGTATGACACGTCTTATGGTGTGGATGATTACACGGCCCGCACCGCAGGTGCCGTAGTTCCCGAGCCTGGTTAACGCCGGGATATTTATGATTGGAAGCGTGGAATGCGGCCCTGTCCCGCAGTCCCAAACCACACGGACCTGCATAGCAACATCTTACCATCATCCTCATCTCCATCATCATGCAATAAAATGCAATAAAGTTTGCCCCAGCTTTCGAGCCCTCCGTGGATTCCACCTGTGACCTGGGAGGAACACCACTAAAGCTGGTAAGGAGTTGTGGCAGCAAAAAAAAAAAAAATAAATAAAATAAAATAAAATAAAATAAAATAAAAATCCCGACGTGACTGACACAGCTCCACCATAAATCTTCGCGGGATGTAAACTCTGCAATTCCTCTCTTTCGCTCCCTTTTCACGTCCTACGCACAATCCTTTCCATGCGTGACAAGTTTGGAAATTCCGCAAAAGACAAATCTGCCGCTAGCTGGGGAAACGTCGTTTATGCGCTTACCAAATCCATAGCACTTATAAGCTCTTTCTCCAGAAATGCCGACCGGAGTTGAAAATATTCCTACGTAGAGACCAGGCTGGCGCTTTTGCAGCGCTTTTTCCCTCTTCACCGTTCGCGAGATTTGGGCTGATGCGCTTGTATTAGTGAACGGTTTTCCCCGGGGGAGGGGGGGGGGCGGGAGAGGGGAGGGGAGGGTATGCCTCCATGGACTGCCAATTTACTGCTTCTGATTTCTTCTGGTCCACGCTTCGAGTTTAGAAGTAGTCACTTTCTTTCTCCGCCCCAACCCGCTATGTCCCCGATTCCCATAGTGCGCCTTCAAAAGAAAGAGCATCTGTCAAAAGCAGCTGCCATAGAAACGTCTAGATTTTGCATTGGAAGTTTTTAAATTGCCGGGCGTGCGCGCCCCCCCCCCCCCCGGTCCCCCCCCCCCAAGCCTCCGCCCCCCCCCCTCCGCCCCCTTCCGGCACACACACACACACACACACACACACACACACACACACACACGTATTGAAAAGTCTTCGAAACGTTTGCAAGTGCAGAACTGAAGGGATCTCATCCGTCGAGAAACAATGAGTTATGCGTCAGAAACGTCCTGACTGTTACGGCACTGGGAATTTATCTCAGCTACAACAGTTCAGAGCTCAGCCCGAAATTTCTAGTTCAAACCCGAGGTGGCCTGCGTGCTGCGCACCAGACAGCGCGTGGTTTTTCGCCGGGCTTGAGCCATGAACTGTACATGATCTATGCGTTAGACGTTAGTCGTGCTTTGCTGGCGTTCTTTTGTACAGCGCAGCGCAGTTTTCTGTATCCGTCTACGCCGCGAATCTACAAGGGGTTTCTTTGTTGCCCACGTCAATAATGCTTGTCATTTATCATCAGGCCTTTCTATTTTTCCTACGCAAACAACCACAAAACAGTTTGTTTCCTCGAGAAAAAAAAAAAAAAGACCGCGGGAGCGTCAATAAGTAATTATACTCCTCCCAGTCTGCTCACACGACCGGCGAATTGAGTTTTGTCCCAAAATCCGTTTAGCTGGCGACCAGGCGAGTTTGTATTGGATGAGTGGGAATGAAGGTATCGACAGTTCTTCGGGACTTGTGGGGGGGGGGGGGGGGGGGGAGCTCACGGGGTGTAGGCAAAATGGTGACGAGTGTTTGGGGGTGCTACTCCCCAAGACAAGGGGGATTTGGTCTAGTCATTAAGGTATCCGACTTCGAAGATTTCATGAACGGCTCAAAGCGCCGCCAACTGAACCCAGCAAGCACGCTCACGTGAATCACACGCACTCTCTCACACACTGGACATAAACACATTACAATCACGTGGTGCGAAGTGTCAGCTCAGCTATTTCAGTTTCGGAATTTAGAACTGCATTTATTTTTCAAATTGTGTGGGCTGAACATTTTCCAAAGCAGACAACGACTTTGAATAACGCCTTACTACAATGCAAAGACGAATGTATGCTCATATTTAAACATAATTATGGTTTTATGTAAGAGCAATCACCATCGAAAATTCCTCGGTCGGTGGTCAAGTGGTCAAGACTTAGTCAGAGGTCAGGTTCGAGTCCCACTCGGGGGCGAAGAATTTTTCTTTTTCGTATGTGGCACCGTTCATTCGGGCCGACCGTTGGGGGTTCTCCGGCTTCCTCCACCCTCTGCTTTGGAAATGTTCAGCCCACAAATTAAAAACATAAATGCAATTCTAAAATTCCGAAACTTAAATTGCTGAGCTGGCCCTTCGCACCACGTGATTGTAATGTGTTCGTGTCCAGTGTGTGAGAGAATGCGTGAGATTCACGTGAGCGTGCGTGCTGGGCTCGTATTTGGGATAAAGCGCGTATATTAATACGCTTATTAAAATTCTGATGCGGAGTGCGTAGCACTGGAAACACCCTTGCCCATTTTTGACTACACCCCGTGGGGTGGGGGGAACTGAATAGCTATCTCAATGCGGCCGTGCTACTCATTGTGTGCCTAGCGATAAAGGGGCCTTTACCCTGGTGAAAATGAAACGGAGCTCTCCTTTGTGAGAAAACAAAGAATCGTCTCGAGTTTTTGCGAGTCGTAGACTTTCCGAGAGGTGTTGCTGGCCTGACACGAACATCAGTTTAGGATTTCCGAGAAACTGGAATGAGCGAAATTACATGCGTGCGGGCACCTCTGCGATGTGTACCTTGTGCTTATAGCTTCATCACAATTCAAAGAGCGTCTGTGTAGTGTTTTTAATAGCAAGCGTTGTCCTGGGGTCTTTGCCGTGGCTCAGATGGTGTAAATCAAAACCAGAAAACACCAAAAATGACACGGAACTACCTTGTCAGAGAAACAAGAAACCGTCTTACTACTACTACTACTACTACTAACTGAGCGTTGTATAGGCGCCTTATCCAATTTCTTGAATTGGCTCAAAGTGCCGCGAACTGAACCATGACACGCACGCTCATGTGAATCACACGCATTCTCTCACACACTGGACATGAACACATTACAATTACGTGGTGCGAAGGGTTAGCTCAGCATTTTAAGTTTCGGAATTTAAAATTGCATTTATTTTCAAGGGGGGGGGGGGGGTTGAACTCTTCCAAAGCTGAGGGGAAGGCAGCCGGAGTACCCGGAGAGAACCCCCGACGATCGGCCCGAATGAGCGGTGCCACGTACGAGAAGAAAAATTGTCTGCCTCGAGTGGGACTCGAACCTGACCTCTCGCACTGGCGACGGTCTCTTAATCACTAGACCATCGACCGCCCCTCCTAACATCTATTTTCGGCGAGGTGGAGACTTTTGAGAGGTGATGGCTGGACACACACGTTTAGGATTTGTGAGAAACTGGAAAGAACAAAACTGCATGCGCGCGCACACACCTCTACCGTACTGATGAAGACTGACTGAGCACACTATGTCTGCTTATAACTTCCATACAATTCAAAGAATGTCTCGGTTTGCCATACGGTCTGCAGACGGCAGTCCTTAAAAGTTGGACTTAAAAGGCTGAATGATTCTATTCAAATTTTGTGAAATTCGATTTTTCCAGGTCCAAGAAACGCAAAGAAAATGTTATTACGCGTGAAACCTTATACCAACAGCCCCGCCATTCTGTTGATTATAGAAATTGTCCCTCCCGGAGTACCGACCTCGTTTCCCAGTCGAAATCCAACCGTAATGTAAATGCAGAATTGATGCGATAAACGGGGGGCGGGGGGCGAGAGAGAGAGAGGGGAGAGAGAGAGGGAGAGAGAGGACACACACACACACAAATGAGAGAGAGAAGAGAGAGAGAGAGAGAGAGAGGACACTGAAATAATAATAATAATGAATACAGTTTATATGGCGCCTATCTGTTTTCTACGAAACACTCTTTGCGCTCTGATGATGAACGGAGAGTACGGGAGGGCTGGTAGGTTGTAAGCATTGCAGACAGGTACAGAGGGAGAGAGCCATCGAAATGGCGGTACGCCAGTGTTGCAATTTTGAACTGGATGCGGAAAGGGATTGGAAGCCAGTGCAGCTGTTTCAGAAGGGGAGTGGCATGGTCTCTTCTGCGTTTTCTAAGAATAAGGCGAGCGGCGTTGTTTTGCACGCACTGTAGGCTTTGCATTTGCTCAAAGGAGATTCCATACATGACAGAATTACAGTAATCTAGCCGGGAAGTAATGGTGGCACTGACAATGACAATAATCTTTATTTTCCAACGGTAAAGGTTTTGGCAGAAATACCATGGTCCATGGTCGAACTTGCCGTTGCTAAACTCGAGAATATGAACAAAGGAAGAAATATCTACAAGCTACAGGAATATACTATATAGGGCAAAAAAGGGAAACAAAATAAAAATGTAGGAACAAGTTACACTTTTAAACTCAATGAAAACACACACACACACACACACCAGAGACATACATAACATGTATGTCTCTGCACACACACACACACACACACACACACACACACACACACCGAGAGAGAGAGAGAGAGAGAGAGAGAGAGAGAGAGAGAGAGAGAGAGAGAGAGAGAGACCCTAAATAGGTTACAATACCAGCAGAGTGCAGGAAAAGCCTCCTCATTAGACTCCCTCCCTGTTGCTGTTTTCCCAGATTCCCAGGGCGATCGGCACGGTCACCA
>JACVVK020000171.1:635000-657500 GCA_018292915.2 Batillaria attramentaria
TGGTTTTGTTGATGGAGCTGTTGTTTTTGTTGGTGGTAGAGGTGTTTTTTTTTTGTTTGTTTTGTTTTTTGTCGGGGTTTGTGGTGTTGTTTTTGTTCTTATTGGTGGTGTTTTTGTTGTTCTTAGTGTTGTTTTTGGAATGCATCCTTCTTTTCTACGTAAATTCTCCCCCCCCCCCACACACACACCCCGTCCCCTTCTGACGAGACAGCCGATACTTTCTGGAAAACAAACAGGTCTATTGTTTGCTTCTCTGATGAAAAAAAAAAAAAAAACACTACAAAGATTCAAGATTGTCTGGCTTTTCGCCTCCAAGATAACTATTTTTGCATACTCCTGCAAAAGACTGCCAGGAAAGAAAACAAAACAAAACAACAACAACAACAAAACAACAACAACAACACTGACAAGAAAACAACGACAAATACCGACACTCATACCTTCAGCACAAATGTTACAGGGCATTGATCCCAATCAGACAATGCTGTGTGAAATCGGTCAACAGCATCAAAGAGAGTGTGAAAGTAATAATGATAATGATAATAATGGTAAGTGTCTGGACAGTGTGACGTACCGTGCGTGCCTCGTGAGTGTGAATCACTCCTGGTCGGGCAACACAAACATCACATGACCACGGCTCGATCCGCTGTCCAGTCACTTTTCTGATTGACAAAAGTCGACTCTACGAGACCACTACCACCCCTCTCCGCACCCACCCCCTCCCCGCCCTCGGACACACACACACACACACACACACACACACACACACACACACACACACACACACACACACAACCCCTATCCCACCCCCTCGCGTGCAAAATCGACAGAATATTCACGGAGACGCAGACTGTACGGCCTATACAGCCAGTGTGTATCAAGAGGAGGCACGTGTCACATCTTCACGCTATGCAGGGTGTAGTCAAAACGGACGTGGGCACCGGCTCCCGTAGTGTAGTGGTTAGCACTTCGGATCATGGACCGGGAGAACCGGGTTCCAATCCCAGCCGAGGCAAGCGGGATTTTTTCCTACCTAGGTCGGCTCCTACCCAGAGCGGGTGTGCTATGGGCCCAATGGGGAGGCTGTTGCCACACAGCCGAGTTTCACCCACTTCACGGGTGCGACTTTGCGGGTGCTACCCTTAGTATGACACGTCTTATGATGTGGATGATTACACGGCCGGCACCGCAGGTGCCGTAGTTTCCGGGCCTGGTTAATGCCGGGATATTCATGACAGGAAGCGTGGAATGCGGCCCTGTCCCGCAGTCCCAAACCACATGGACCTCCATAGCATCATCATCTTACTATCATCCTCATTTCCATCATCATGCATAATATAAAAAAAAAATTGTCCCAGCTTCTGAGTCCTCCGTGGGGTTCCACCCATTACCTGGGAGGAACATCACTGGAGCTGGCAAAGAGTTGGGGCAGCAAAAAAAAAACCAAAAAAAAAACGGACGTGAGCGCATCCTGTGCTGGCGTAAAGACACAAATTGACCGCGGGGTCATGTTTGGTGTTTGTGTGAGGTACCCTGTTTGGCGAGAGTGCTAGTCTGTAGCGATTTTTGTTGTCATGAAAAAGCGTGATTTTCATGATTTTTGTGTTATGTAGGTCAAGGTGCACGGCAGGCGGTCGCAAAAAAAGGCAAGCTGCCAGTGAAGCTGGGACTTTTTGCACAGAGGTGGGACTCAAGTGAGGCAAGCGGATTTGTGTGAACTGCCTCTCTGGCCTAAAGAGAAAGTAGACGTGCATTACTCCAGTGAGGCCTGAACGGAAAGGAGACATTCACATTTTTTAAAACCCCTGTCACGTGCGTGCCATTGAATGGTCTGTTCATGGTAGTAATTGTTTCTAGATTGAAGCATTTTTTTTAGGGGTGACCATGATGCTTGAGCCAATATGGAATATATACCCGGGCATTTTGAGGCCCTGTGTATTTGTCGATTTTGACAGCAACCGCGTGTATACATTTTTTTTCTGTACAATCTTGGCACCCGTGCCCTCGCCGTAAGCAGTAATAAGCTAATCATATACGTTACTCTCTAGCGAGGCAGTACGGTAGGAGACAGGTAAGAATTATGACCTTGCTGCAGGGGATTTGTGACGTCACGTTTCACCACCTCTGTCGTTAGACTCGGTCACAGTTCATCGACATCGATCGTGGAGAAGAACAGCGTCAGTGACTGGTAGTACTTTTCGAACGGCGGGTTATGTGCATCAGTGACGCATGTACGTGTGTCTTGTGCAACACTGTATTACAGTTGTGTGTGTGTCTGGTTCAAAGGAAAGCCTTTGGGTGCAACGGTACTGGCTTTCACCATACGGACGGATTACAAAATCTTTCCTGGCTTCTGTAAATTGCGCGCGAGCACACACACACACACACACACACACACACACACACACACACACACACACACACACACACACACACACACACACACACACACACATGTATATAAACTCAACTAACAACAACTTGCTACATTGCCAAAAGTGGTTACACATAAAATTTTTGGGCCAGCACCATTCCGGATCTTCAGAAGGCCAAACACCAAGAAACCGGAGAGATTTTTTTTGCGAAGCAGAAGTAAACCCTTCTTTACGAAATCAGTACACTTCAGTTTTTTTTTTTTCAGCCCCACATGTCTGGAAGTCTCTGCCAACCGAACTACGTGGGGGTGGGTGGGGGTGGGGTGGGTGGGTGGGTTGGGGTCTAACGTCCTTTTCCACCACATACGGGTGATATCAAAGACGGGGCAACGATGAAGAAGCTAGCACAAATATTTGGCCCCAGCCGGGATCGAACTCACGACTCGAGCATTTGAAGTCCAACGCTCTACCACCCCGGCTCCCCCCCCCCCCCCCCCCCCCCCCCCCCCCCCCCCCCCCCCCCCCCCCCCCCCACCCCCCCCCCCCCCCCCCCCTCCCCCCCCCCCCCCCCCCCCCCCGAACTACGTAATATGCCCACACTGCCCCACCTCAACTCACATTTTCCGTCAGACCTTTGGCGTCTAAACCATCAGGGGTTTTTTTCAGTGTGTGTATTTGTATCAGTGAGAGGTTCTATAAGATGTGTGTGTGTGTGTGTGTGTGTGTGTGTGTGTGTGTGTGTGTGTGTGTGTGTGTGTGTGTGTGTGTGTGTGTGTGTGTGTGTGTTAGCGCGATGTGTCCTATCTGGAGAGTCTGCGCTTTACAAATACCATTTATTATTATTATTATTGTTGTTGATGGGTCTCACGTAATGTTGGTTTTTACTCGGTGTCGTTTGTTTCGTTTGTTTCAATTGCTCCTTTCTTTTTTAATACAGTCACAGAATTTCTTGGCAAGTGAAACTGCTTCTGTTTAAACAGCGTACATTCACATCTCAACATAGCCCCCCCCCCCCCCTCCCCTCCCACCCCCCTCCCCCGCCCCGCCCGCTTCCAGTTAAAGGTCACGAATACAATTCCCTGGCTTACTAATTATTTTCAGAGAGTTGGGCGTTTGTTGATCTCGCAACGTTTAAAAAAAAAACACACACACACACACATCCGGCCCCTTCATTCCGATGCATTCAAACCGAACAAGGCCACACGTAATGCCAAACAAGGCGGTCGATTCTGACGTCAACTTAAAAGCTGGAATGGTCAGTGTCGTATGATTTTGGTGACAGGGATAATATGTCGCGTATACCACGTCGCCAAATGTTCTCTGACAACTTTATTGTCATTGTGTAGGGATAGTTTTCGTTTTCGCTGGTAAAAAGAAAATAGTTGGTGCATGTACAATTTGGTTGTATTCTGCGAGAAGAATAGTCAGTTAGTCAGTATAACACAATCTAAGATATTTTGTTTAGTCCTGAAAAAATTAATCCTGTACTGGATCTCATTTAAGCTTCACAAATTCTTAAAACATATTTACATCATGTTTTAAGCTAGCCCTTTTATGTTTCATAGGACCTGGCAGGATGCGACCGTGCTAGCCGCGAAATAGTCTTTGTTGCTTGCGCGGCGTTAAGCCCTAAATAACTAACAAACTAACTTCACAGAATCGGTAACGATGCTCTGCCGTCATCTGGAAAAGGGACTAAGCAACACAGTTTTCACAGGCGCTTAGGTCGGTAGGACTCGTTCGATATTTTAAAACGCACGTACTATGTTGTCTGATGTCATCTGCTCTTGACCTGAAAGTTATTAGGTTAGACCTAGGTCAATTCACGTGATATACAGGCTTCGAACAGCGATTGGCGGAATTCGCACGGTGTTGTCGCCTTCCAATGGGATTACCCTGTGCTATTTCTGCATTTTGGCCAAGCTGCACGAGCGCCTAGGAGGTCATGCATACATTAATAAGCTGAGGGAACGGGTTTGCTCTGGCTGCAATAACCGTCAGAACTCTTTCAGGAAACGTACTATGTCGCTCGCGACATTGTACGGCGTCAATAACCGGTTTTAGTGACACGGTACGCGACGTCAGGGTTGCGCATTTTTCACAGCTTTTATAGGACAAAGTGTCCTGGAAACAGCAAAGTGATAGGACACAGTGTCCTGGCCACTTAGTGGCAATAAAAATTTTAATAGGACAAATGTCCGCTTGAGGTGGGAAAAATAGGACATTTGAAATTTGTATAGGTCAATGTCCTGGAACCAACTTAAATGTTCAACCCTGCGACGTCCCACTGTCGCCAAACCTGTGACGACAATGACCAGTTCAACAACACTAAAGATTCAACTCATTTTTTATTTTTATTTTTATTCTGTCCAGAGCACGAAAGGACGGTTTATCGGGGTTGCGTTTCTCCGATCAATGCATCAGTATTTGCTCTGGTTTCGAGACGAAACGCAAACCGGTTCCATTGTTTGGGTTTTATGACATCAATATTATTCTCCGTTTCCTTGTTTCCTCTCGTTCTCTCATCCCCTTGTTGCCGATTTCCCGTTTAAAACTCGGATACTGTTCTTCTGGTTTCTTTCTCGCCGCAGGTAACGTTTAACCTTCACCCCCCCCCCTTCCCCTCCCCCTTATCGCAAAAGTGGACAGGCTTGGCCGTGGGTGGGTGGGTGTTTGGGGGTTTAACATCCTTTTCCACCACATAGGGTGATATCAAAGACGATATCAACGATGAAAAAGCCAGCACAAATATTTGGCCCCAGCCGGGATCGAACTCACGACCCGAGCATTAGAAGTCCAACGCTCTACCATTCGACCACCCCGGCTCCCCCAGGCTTGGCCGTGAAAAGGGGGTGTAGCCTTCTGGCCGTCTGAATGCGAATAAATGTTACAGGAGCTAATACTACCATTTTTATGCTCACGTATCGTTCTGAGATGTGTCCGTGATGTCTATCATCACACCACTTAGATACCTGAACAATAACAACGTCTGTAATGCTGGTGGCACTGAGCCAACACAAGCGTTCTCGAAGTGCAACCCGCGAATATTAATGTTCTTTAATGTCAACTTTTTTTTTGTAGTTGTTACTGTCGTAAGTCTAGGAACACCTTGTCAGTATTCTGTCATGTGACGTGTGTGGTCTTCCTAGCTGTACACACTGCTCCAATCTGTATAATGAGTCTTTTCTGCTACACAACCTAAGTGAGAAGGGTATTATGGAATGGTACGCAGTTGATTAACACTATCGGTACATGTACTGTGTTTACATTCCTGGAGTTGAATAAAGTAGTAAAGAAGGGGGGGGGGGAGGGGCATTATGAAAAATTCTTAGAATACGTGATGCTCCCCGAGATGGGGGTACACCGGTCACAGCGGGAAGTTCCGATGCCAAAATGGCACCCAACGCAGGCCTCCTGCTGTTTTCCGCGGTTTTGCTACCGACGGTGACGTTTATGGCAGCTTGATACGCCAACCAAGCCTTGCTACTGACAGCTGTCTAACTCGCCCTATTTTGGTGCACTTTCACTATAAACATAGGCATCTGCAACATAATGTACGGCCACGGCCTTTACTGGTGCAAGCCGGACACTAGGTGGGTGCCAGTGGTGTAGGTTCCTTTACAAGTGCAAAATAATACGGTACTGCAGTGAATTAGATTGCTACATTGTTTGCTACATTTCCCGCGCAGGGAGGTGTTATTACCTAGCACGGACTCCACTGCCAGCGTACAGATAGTAGCTATTTAACGATAGTGCTACCACAAACGTCTGTGAACAGAACACGGTCCTATTTTTTTCCTCGCCACGCCAGATAGTCGCCGCTGACCGCGCTTTGTGTATTGTCCAGCGCCAGGCTGGCAGCGCAGTCCGTCCGCCCAGTGCGCGCTGCAGCGTGTGAACAGATAATCCACTCGGCGAGCGTGCGACTTAGCTCGCTGCAGGCAGTCAGCGTGTGCAAAGGCCTTATACTTCACAGCAGAAAATGCGTTTTCTCGTGTGGACGGGCTTATTCTGTGCACCATAGTTCCCCAGGTCTGCTAGATGAACGTGAGAGAAAACGCGAACAAGAAAAGAAAAAAAGAAATGATTTGCGCAAGGAAATGTCGTGTACACGCAAAAACCCTTGGCTGAGGCAGATCGTGCACCGCAGTTACTCACGACTATGAACGCGAGAGAAATCGTGAGAGAGAGAGAGAGAGAGAGAGAGAGAGAGAGAGAGAGAGAGAGTGAGAGAGAGGGGGGGGGATTTTTAATTATTATGTTACTTTAACCTTGCCATCTTTGATTTTGTTTCTTTTATTGTATTTCTGTAATCTTTGCCTTGTGTAGTCTTTTTTTATTTTTTTTTTAAGCAACGGCTGATTGTAAATTAAATCACTTCCGTTGGGGAAAAAATAGTTCGTTCGTTCTCTCTCTCTCTCTCTCTCACGCTCTCTCTCTCTCTGTGTATTCGTTCGTTCGTTCGGTTTCTCTCTCTCTCTCCGTAAATGGTTCGCACAAGGAAATCTCGTGTACACACAAAACTCCTAGGTGGTGGCAGATCGTGTTAATGGGAAAGGAACAGAAGACAGAATTTGCTTCGGTCTCGCTAGGCTAATGGGGCAAAAATACGCCCCAAGCATCTCGAGGGTTTCCTGCCAAAACGTGCTATCTGTCTTCTTTCTATCTGTATCGACTGCATCTTCTGCCGGGCAGGGAACACTCGAATTCTTACCATGCATGCAGAAGACAGATTAAAAGTGGGTGAGTCTCTATAAGGGGCGACGGCAAGAGAGACAGAGACAGAGAGACAGAGACAAAGAGAATGACAATAACAATAAGAGAGACAAAAATAGTGCAACTTTATCCGACAACGGTAAAAGACACATAGTCATGAGTCTAGCAGTACAATTTCCATTCTTGCCGTTGCTAAAGCTAGAGAATGAGAGAGAGGAGGGGGGGGGGGGCAGGGAGGGGTGTACGGTCGGGGGGGGGGGGGGACGAGGCACGGTTAGAATTTCAATGGGACAAAGAGATATACAAATTTGACCAACACCAATACCAGCATACAAATACCAACAACGTTGTAGCCAGCTGCATCGCTCTCCAGTTCAGGACTCGACCTCAACTCCAGCTCAAACTTGAGGTGGCATGCGTGCCGCGCACCAGACATTTTTCACCGGGCAGAGTCACGTGTCCTAAACTGTCTCAGGAGGGAGCCGGGTGACTCAACCAACTCGACACTAGTAGGTTTAAGGTTCGAACCCCGACTGACAGGATCAAAATAATTTTCACAGACTTTTGCCGATGCCCTGTCCTTGAAGGCACCCTCACGATGGACACTTTAACTCGTGAAACATCAACACACCAACACACCCATCTACATCATCTTCGGCTTTGGTCGAGACCTGACTGCTGCGTTCTCAAGCCGGCCAGGGTTTTGTTCTTCAATAGTCTTGAGATCGACCGGTGCTGCCCGTAGTGGAGGCGTTCGTGTGGACTGTTTGTTTAACGAAGGGGAGGTATCGTCCCTTGAGGTGGCTGTGCAGCTGACAGTGTAATTGCCGGCATTGTTTGAAAATCGACAGACGTCTCTCTCTCTCTCTCTCTCTCTCTCATGTAGTACAGCAACGGCAAGTTTTGAAATTGGTATGAACATGACTGTAACTTCTACCGTTGTAAACTAAAGGTTCTCTCTCTCTCTCTCTCTCTCTCTCTCTCTCATGTAGTACAGCAACGGCAAGTTTTGAAATTGGTATGAACATGGCTGTAACTTCTACCGTTGTAAACTAAAGGTTCTCTCTCTCTCTCTCTCTCATGTAGTACAGCAACGGCAAGTTTTGAAATTGGTATGAACATGACTGTAACTTCTACCGTTGTAAACTAAAGGTTCTCTCTCTCTCTCTCTCTCATGTAGTACAGCAACGGCAAGTTTTGAAATTGGTATGAACATGACTGTAACTTCTACCGTTGTAAACTAAAGGTTCTCTCTCTCTCTCTCTTTCGTAATTTAGAGTACCAACGGCAAGTCTGGAAATGGTAACAGTGCCAATAACTTTACCGTTGAAAAATAAAGGATCATTGTCATTGTCATTGTCTCTCTCTCTCTCGTAGTACAGCAACGGCAAATTTTGAAATTGGTATGAACATGGCTGTAACTTCTACCGTTGTATACTAAAGTCTCTCTCTCTCTCTCTCTCTCTCTCTTTAAGAATCAGTATTCAAAGGAAGATGACAATTTTGCGTTTTTGCGTTACAGGTTTTTTTTAAAAATACAGTATTTGGATTAAAAACAACAACAACTGTATTATTTTGTTTGAAAGAAGTGTATGACGTTTAGTCTAATTTGTGATCAAGTTATACGCCTTTCTCCGAATTCACGAATTTTGGTATGATTTCAGCCCCCCCCCCTCTCTCTCTCTCTCTCTCTCTCTCTGAATCACATCAGTTTGGTTTATATCTAGACCGTCTGGGGGAGGAGACATACATGTCCACATATGTGTATGTCTGGGGCATACATACTGCTTTGCTTTCCCCCAATTCCCCTCTATGTCTGCTGTGAAGGTACTTCGACAGACTGAGTCAAATTTGTAGCCGCAAAACTGTTGTATAAATAAATAAATAAATAAATAAATAAATAAATACAACTGATGCGTAAAAATGATCCAGACTTTGTCGTTTCGTTCAGATCTGAAATCTGACCATTGGTAGCAAACGTTTCTATCGTAATAATAATCATCCGCGTCCGCGCCCCCCCCCCCCCCCCCGCCCCCCCCCCCCCCCCACACACTAAAATGGAGAAAAACAGTCGGCCGGCTGAGTGACTAAAAAAATGAAATTGTCAAGGGAGACAAACCCTGAATTGTAAATGGAAAGCAATAATTGAATTCGTTTGGAAAGTTGTTTAGGAGCTATACCTTATTAAACAGTTTAGTATCGACCGAGGCAAGGACGAGTGTTGTTTAAGTTTCGGAAAAAAAGAGTCATTTACGCATTTTAAATCGTATTAGATTCCCGTTTCAGCGTCAAGATAAAGCAAAATCTAGTATCCAATTCTCTCCCCCTGATCGCAATTTTCCGACTGACATTTGAGGCTCATTGTCAAAGTCTGTTCTTTTGGTTCATTACGCAGTCAGGAAATTTCCGCAGCATAAAGGCCAGACGGAATTGAAATTGATCTGGAAACTCAGACTGCCAAAAAACGCATCCATTAAAGTTTCATAAAGCCGTGTCCAAGCTGAAAATCCCAGCTCATTTACACTGAGATTGTGCGACTTCAGTCCTGAATGAATTTTCCTGATGGAGTGTGTGTGTGTGTGTGTGTGTGTGTGTGTGTGTGTGTGTGTGTGTGTGTGTGTGTGTGTGTGTGTGTGTGTGTGTGTGTGTGTGATTTAAAATGCATTAAGTCATCTAGATTTGAAATGGGAGCCCGATCTACAGTAATTTAAGAAACCGACACCAAATTCAGATTTTTTTGATTTTTGATTTTTTCAAATTTTCTTTTCACTCCAGTGAAAGTAGGTGGACACAGACTGAGGATGGTTACGGTATGGAGATGTTCGAGTGTGTATAATTCGAGTGCTCCTACAACCCCGCCTTTCCTCCACAATTCACACCCCCCCTCCCCCCTCCCGCAGACTAGACGTGGGACCCCTCCACCCCGACCCCCATTCCTGTCTTACAGCTCAAAATCAAGTGGAAGCTTTTTTTTTTTACTACTTCATTATCCCTTTCGGGAAATTCGGTCTGCTTCCCCCGGGGGAAGCACGTCGCCGCGGTGCCGGCAGCGCCACCCAATACCTATCCTATATATTTTTTTTTTTACAATTTTGCTGGGGGAGGAAAGCCGGATAACCCGGACAGAAACCCCCGATGAGCAGCCCGGCAGCCAGGAAAAACCGGTATTACAAATCACAAGCTCGACCTGGGCTCGAACCCATGCTTCATCACCGTGACATTGGTGATGGCCGTTCAGTAACGCAGCGGCTAGATCCGGCGCCCTACCTATTAGACCACCGCAGCACAGGGTGGATGGGTGGATGGGGTGGGGCTGGGTGGGTGTTTGGGAGTTTAACGTCCTTTTCCACCGCATACGGGTGATATCAAAGACGGGGCAACGATGAAAAGGCCAGCACAAATAATATTATTTGGCCCCAGCCGGGATACGAACGAACTCAAGACCCGAGCATTAGAAGTCCGTCGCTCTACCATTCGGCCACCCCGGCTCCCCGTAACAAGTAACATTCAGCGACTAGCGTGATCATACTCATCATGAAGTGTCACATACTTCAGACAGCGACTGAGGTGCGACCACCTTCATTAAGGGGGACGCGGAGCCGGCGTTGCGGAACGGGAAGAGGAGGAAATGGCGTGAAACAGGGACAGGAAGCGCCACCGGATGTAGCTGGATGGAGGCTGAAGGGGACAAGAGCACGGGAAGCGGAGTAGAATGGAAAGAGTAACCATTTTCCAGGTCGGCGCTACCGTTAATGACACATCAGCAAGGATCATAAGAAATCGATAGGAATAGTCGTCCTGCCGGCGGGCCTCTGACAGCACCATGTCTTGCTTATGAATTAGACACTGGGACGCCGACGCAAAAAAAAAAATAATAAAAAAATTCCGCTGATCTATAGTCCTGTCTCATCAAGTTCTCCAGCTGTAACGTACGTAAGTACGTACGTACAGTGTAGAATTACCGTGGATTCTGTGAGAGTCCTGTTGGAGTGTTTTCTCTTTTTTACTCTCCAGACAGAAGATAAAGGTAATAAATTATTCTATATCTTACAGTATGAATGGAGAGTTTAAACAGGGATCAGCCCTACGTTCCCTCACGTCTATGTTCCCCAGGTCTATGTTCCCCATGTCTATGGTCCCCAGGTCTATGCCCCCCCCCCCCCAGGTCTATGTTCACTAGGTTTAGGTTCCCCCAGGTCTAGGTTCCACAGGTCTATGTGTTTCCACAGGTCTATGTTCCTCCAGATCTGTGTTCCCCAGATCTTATGTTCCCCATGTCTATGTTCTCCAGATCTTTGTTCCACGGGTCTATGTTCCTCCAGGTCTATGTTCCCCCCAGGTCTATGTTCCCCAGGTCTATGTTCCCCAGGTCCATGTTCCCCAGGTCTATGTTCCCCAGGTCTTTGTTCCACAGGTCTATGTTCCCCAGATCTTATGTCCCCCAGGTCTATGTTCCCCAGGTCTGTGTTCCCCAGATCTTATGTTCCCCAGGTCTATGTTCCCCAGGTCTGTGTTCCCCAGATCTTATGTTCCCCAGGTCTATGTTCCCCAGGTCTATGTTCCCCAGGTCTATGTTCCCCAGGTCTGTGTTCCCCAGATCTTATGTTCCCCAGGTCTATGTTCCCCAGGTCTATGTTCCCCGGGTCTATGTTCCCCGGGTCTATCTTCCCCAGGTCTATGTTCCTCCAGGTCTGTGTTCCCCAGGTCCATGATCCCCGGGCCTATGTTCCTGTTTAAATCAGTTGCTATTAATAAAGGTAACCAGTACATGATTACACAGTGCGGGTAGTTTTACACGAGTTATAGATTTGAATCCCTTACACCCATGACCCTTCATCGCTGGCTACGCTCAAATCCTGTGGAAAAGAAAATGCAACGCCGGAATTTTTCTTTCTTTTTATTGAGAAAGGAGCAAGGGTGCGCGGATAAACCCGGCTTCCTAACGATCACAGCCTGGGGAATAGGGCGGGAAAGACGGCTACAACAGCCACATGTAACTGGGAAAAAAATGCAGTGCTGTCTTTTTGTTATCGGGGTCAGATGGGACGCAAAAAAAAAAAAAAAAAAACCCAAAAAAACTATCAGGATCACAGCTTGAGAAAAAGTGCAGAAAAAATTGCCACAGCATCCGCATGTAAAGATAAAAAATGAGGGGCTTTTTTCATTTGAGAAGAAGCAAGAGTAGGATGGAACGTCAATAACGGAGACACCAGCTGGAGGGGGGGGGGGGGTACAGAACAACCCCCCCCCACCACCACCTAAAAAGACGAAACAAAAAACCCACAAAAAATCTTCAAAATCCTGATGGGTGTCTGTCACTCCCCTTCTTATTTTTTTTCTTTTTTTAATAGTTTTTTTTTTTCCACTTTCTTGTCCACAGGAAACAAAACGAAACGCAGTTCCTTGGTACTTTTAAATTTCACTTTTTAAATTTTTATTTACATTTTTGAAAAACAATTTCAGTTCAGAACTCACCACGATTCATCCAAGTCAAGCCTGAGGTGGCTTTCGTGCGGCCGCACACCAGAGGGCGCTGATTTTTCGCCGGGCTGAGAGCTGAACTTAATTGCGTCATTGTAACTTATGCACTAGTCTTTTTAAAATAAAAATCAGTAACTGGAATACGGTTAGTGCAACGCGAATCTCCTGTGTCGATGGAAACACGGTGAACCAAACAGAGAGAGGGGGGGGGGGGGGAGTCGGGTAGGCATGAAAAATGCAAAGCATCCATTTGCCTAGCTCAGCATCGCACTGCCTGACCGTCTGATTTCTAAATCTGCTTACCTTTCTCATTTCCCTAACTTCGTAGTAACACACACACACACACACACACACACACACACACACACACACACACACACACACACACACACACACACACACACACGCGCACGCACACACGCACACAGAGGTTCAGCAGCATACGCGTGTCAATCCAGTGACATGTTTGGTCAAACTGTAATCATAAAGCTCGAAAAGAAATATTCGGGGGGGGGGGGGGGGGGGGGGGGGGAGAGAGAGAGAGAGAGAGAGAGAGAGATATCTCCCATGACACCTTTTTTCCCTCTCGCTTTAAGAGAGAGAAAAAAAAAAAGATAAAAGCCTCTCTCTCTCTCTGTTTAGTAGGTCCGGAGAAGGAATACCCTAACCCTTCCTGAGGAACCACCTACTGCCCATATTCCTACCCAACCTCCTGAGGAGGTAGGTATGTGTGTGTATCAGGTGCAGAGAGAGAGAGAGAGAGAGAGAGAGAGAGAGAGAGAGAAAATTTGGCAACAGCTGCACTACAAATAACAATAACAACAAGGAGAAGAAAAAGACGACTTGCGCATTCCCAACTAAACAGCCGTCATTTTCCTGATATTAACTGAAGCAAAACCCGGACGAATGCACTGTAACAGTAATATTTTTTCCCGTATAATTCTAAAAGTAGCTCTTAAAAGGAAAGAAGCTCTTTCCATTTTACAATGTTTCCCTCCCTTTTTACCGTTGTGTAAATCTAAACAAAAATGTTTTCTATTTTTTCTAAAGTTCGTAATCGATTAGTGGCATTTTTGTTTTTTTCACAATGCAACAGTCTGCTTCTTATAAGATACAAAGCACTTGTATTTTGCAGGAGGAAATGGACGCCTTTAACTCTCACTGTGCTGAGAGTTGAGTTTTTTTTTCCCCCAGTAGCATGCTGGTTGTATCCCTTTGACCGACAGAAAACCGTTTTGCTAGCTCAGCATTTAGTTCCGTACTTTATGACGCGCTACATGAGTGAGAACAAAAATAGAAAGTTGGCGATCCGAAAATTCGGATCTCCGCAACCAAACGTTGTGAACATCAGGGTCGAAAATCGGACCATAGCATAGAGAGAGTTTACAGCACTAAAAGCATATTTTAGTACAATCAACATCCGCATAATATATATAATAGTTATGCGACTCATTATAGTACTGAAACGGTCACTGTCTCAGTGACAGTTTTGGCGACTGCGTACATGACACATACTACGTCGCCAGCGACAACGTTCGCGACGTATCCCGTCCCGGAAACTAGGCTAGCTCCTACAGCAGGTTCTGCAATTGTTCCGCAAAGGCGGTAACGACGAGCTTGCACAGTACGGTCAGTCACCGCTCATACGGGATTCTGAAATGCGCGCACCCGGTCGCTTGCGACAGGGTAGGTCGCATACCAGTTTTGGCGACAACGTACGTGCGTGGTGTGCCATGTCGCCGGCGACATGCGAGATTTGCAGATGTGCGTACCGAGTCGCTCGCGGCAGGGGCATACCAGTTTTGGCGACAAGATACGTAGTATACCATTTTGGCGACAAGGTACGTCGCATACAGACTTTCGCAACAGGGTACGTCGCATACCAGTTTTGGCGACAAGGTACGTCACATACCAATTTTGGCGACATGATTTAAGTCGCATGGTATGTCGTCTACCCGTTTTGGCGACAAGATACGTCGCATGCCAGTTTTGGTGACAAGGTACGTCGCATACCAGTTTTGGCGACAAGATACGTCGCATACCAGTTCTCGTGACCAGATACGTCGCGGTACATCGCATACCAATTTTGGCGACAAGGTACGTCGCATACCAGTTTTGGCGACAAGGTACGTCGCATACCAGTTTTGGCGACTAAATATGTCGCATACAAGCTTTGGCAATAGTTTTGGCGACACGATATGTCGCATGCCATGTCGTCAGCGATAATGTTGGTATACGACGTATGCCGTCGCCCAAGCTATACAACAGTGACTTTCAGTTTTAGTATACATCGATACTTACGACGAACAAGCCTGAGGGTGAAAACGATGCACACGCGCCCTGATCCGGGTGCCTGCCTGTACTGCTTGTAGGACGCTGAGCCGCTCAGTGGATAGTAGACCGCCGATGATCAATGCCAGTTCTTTTTAATAGTTGCCGGAACTATGTCAATGTCACAGTGATGGTTCTGCCAGTCATGCTCGATTGATTCTTCAGTCTTGATTCCGGTAGCGTCTGTTGGCTACTGACATGGCGCTTTTGTATTGCTGTATCTAAGTCAATCCTCTCAGGGTTTTGTGTTTTTTTGGGTTTTTTTTTTTCTGCTTCCTCTGCCACTGATCAAACTTGTCCGCTCAGTAAATGACTCACAAATAAGCCTGGGAAAATCGACTGAACCTTAGCAACCGATTCGGTTCAGTCCTGTATCTGCACAAGCCAGTAGGTAGGAATAGTAAGGAAAACTAAAATACTTCAGATTTTCCAACGGAATGTTTGCTGCAGCAACCGAGGCAGCCTCCACCTCAAACACAAGATGCCACGGAAACTTATTAAATTCAGACAGTCCTATACTTGCACAAGCCAGTATTGAAGTTCCAGTGACAAAAAAAGACAAAAATATCAACAGTCCAAATGAACTCTTGCTACGGTAACCGAGACAACCGCTCACATACCAGCCAGGACCATCGACTGAAGCCTGGCAACCGAATTTCTTGTCCTACACCTACACAAAATCAGCCAGCCAGCGACTTTTCTAAAAAGCCTTAGGGTGTGCATGAGAACTGTCTCTCAGTCTAACTGTGACCCAGACACAGCCCGAGTCTGGTAAGAGCTCGGATGTTAAAAGTGGAAACCTACGCGGACGACGGTGTACAGTAGTTTTATTGCCTAGCTGGCGCGCATTGCACGTGCGCGGAGTCGGCGAAATGACAGTGTTTGTGGGACCGCCCAGCTGACGGCTGCCTCCCGGACGAGCGGGCTGTCACAGCACAGAGCAGCGCGGGCGCGGCCAGCGCGAGGCACTTGCACGTACAGCACGGTACTGTACTAGACGAGCGCAGCAAGTGGCTTGTTTTAGTCGCGAGTTTGTCCTGTCAATACTCGACACTTCCTGAAACGAAACGACGCTCTGGATAATGGGACTGCTGCTCGCACGTGCCGCGGTCACGTTTTGTTTGTCTTTGATGTCCTTGAAGTTGGTTCGTAATATATATTTTTAAAAAGCCAAACAAACGAACGAACAAACAGACAAACAGCAACCGAACACAATATTTTGTGCTGGCTTTTTCATCGTTGCCCCGTCTTTGGTATCACTCATATGCGGTAGAAAAGGACGTTAAACCCCCAAACACCCACCCACCCACTCTTTTGTGTGTAAACAAGGTCAAACTGATACCCAAAACACACACTGACTCTCTCTCTCTCTCTCTCACACACACACGCACGCACGCACGCACGCACGCACGCGCGCACGCACGCACGCACGCACGCACACACACACACGCACACACACACACACACACACACACACACACACACACACACACACACACACACACACACACACACACACACTTAGACGCCGCCTGACCCGAAAAAGCAACAACGACGACGAAGGTAATGCAGGAACGACAACAACACCACTACCACGACGACGGCAGTTACAACAACGGAAATGTTCAAAAGTTGTCCCCAGCCTGATGTGTTCACAGAGAGACAGACAGACAGACACCGGCTGGATGGGTAAGTGGGTGGGCGGGTGTGTGTTTGGGGGTTTAACGTCCTTTTCCACCATATAGGAGAGATATCAAAGATGGGGGAAACGAGGAAAAACCAGCATAAATATTTGGCTCTCAACTGGGATTTGAACTCACGACCCGAGCATTGAAAGTACAACGCCAGGCTCTACCATTCGGCCATTCCGGCTCCCCAGAGACAGACACTGGTTGGGTGGGTGGGTGTTTGGGAGTTTAACGTCCTTTTCCACCACGTAAAGGTGATATGAAAGACGGGGCAACCAAAAAAAAAAAAAAAAAAAGGCTAGCACAAGTGTTTGGCTCCAACTGGAATTCGAACTCACGACCCGAACATTGAAAGTTCAACGCCGGGCTCTTCTAGTCGGCCATTACGGCTCCCCAGAGACAGACACCGGACAGACAGACATACTCAGTGAAGCCATTGAAAATAAGAGTCCCATATTTCCATCCAACCACTAGTTCGGGTTTTTCAATTTGTCTTTGATTTTAGGGCTTCAAACGGTTGGCATGACACTTGAAACGCGTTTGAAACGGCAGCCTGAAGTGTTATTACTGAACCAACCAGACACCGGCTGCCGTATGTCCAGGGTGTAGTCAAAATGGCCCCGAGTGTTTTTGGTGCTACTCCGCTAAAAATAGTAGGGTGGGTGGGTGGGCTTTAGGGAGTTTAACGTCCTTTTCCACCACGTAAGGGTGATATCAAAGACGGGGCAACGAGAAAAAGGCCAGCACAAATATTTGGCCCCAGCCGGGATTCGAACTCACGACCCGAGCTTTGAGAGTCCAACGCTCTACCATTCGACTATCCCGGTTCCCCCCTAAAAAAAAAAAAAGTAGCACTACCAAGTGTTATTGACCAGCACTACACAGGCTGCAATATATATACGAGGTGTAGTCAAAACGGACCTGAGTGTGTCTGGTGCTGACTGCGCTAGAAATACTAAGTAACACCGCCAAGACAGACTATTTCCAAACAAAAACGCCGAGTGTTTTCATGTTCAAATTTGAGTAGCATCGAGTGTTTCCAAAGGAAATTCTGTTTGTTGGCGTGAAATTGAGAAAGGGGGCCGTTTGTCAACCAAACAACGACTTTGACTAACGCGTTACTACTACTACTACTTCTACTACTATTGCTACCACCACTACTACTACTACTGCTACTACTACTACTACTGCTACTACTGCTACTACTGCTGCTACTACTGCTACTACTGCTAATACTGCTGCTACTACTGCTACTACTACTACTGCTACTGCTACTACTGCTACAACTGGATTTTTTGGGGGGTGCTGCCCCAACTCTTTGCCAGTTCCAGTGGTGTTACTCCCAGGTAATGGGTGGAATCCACGGAGGGCTCGGAAGCTGGGGCATTTTTTATTATGCATGATGATGGAGATGCGGATGATGGTAAGATGATGCTATGGAGGTCCGTGTGGTTTGGGACTGCGGGACAGGGCCGCATTCCACGCTTCCTGTCATAAATATCCCGGCATTAACCAGGCCCGGGAACTACTGCACCTGCGGTGCCGGCCGTGTAATCATCCACACCATAAGACGTGTCATACCAAGGGAAGCACCCCCAAAGTCGGACCCGTGAAGTGGGCGAATCTCGGCTGTGTGGCAACAGCCTCCACATTGGGCCCATAGCACACCCGCTTTGGGTAGGAGCCGGACCTAGGTAGGAAAAATCCCGCGGGACTCGAAAAATCGGCTGGGACTCAAACCCGGGTATCCCGGTCCATGGTCCGAAGTGCTAACCACTACACTACGGGGTCCGGTACTAAGGGATATTTATATAGCCTCAGAAAGCTCTAAGCGCTTACAAAGTTAAGAAAGATAAAACTGAAATAAAATGGCATGAAAAATGCCCTGTGCCGGTAAGAACAAAAGACAGACAAAATCAGACACTACAATGCAAAGACGTGCGCATGCTTATAATTATGTCAAACACATGGTTTTGTTTGAGGGCAATCAGTGTCAGTCAACATGGGGGTTTCTCTCCGGGTTATCCGGCTTTCCCCCCCCCCAGCAAAATTGCAAAATTGTAAAAATAAATAAATAAATAAATTTTAAAAAAAGTAAAAAAAAAAACCCCAAGGATAGGTATTGGGTGGCGCTGCACCGCGGCGACGCGCTTCCCCCGGGGGAAGCAACCCGAATTTCCCGAAAGGGATAATAAAGTAGTAAAAAAAAACAAAAAAAAACCAACAACAACAACAACAAAAAACCCACCTTTGAAGCGGAGTAGCACCGGAAACACTCAGGCGCATTTTCACTACACCCAGTGGACACGGGCCTCAATAAAGGACGATGTTCAGAACTTGCGGCATGTGCCGTACCAAACCTCGAACAAACAAAGTCACTAGCTGTGGTCAATACGGGGCGGTCGCTAAATAAACAAGAGGTTGAAAGTGACCCGCGGCCGGAAAAGAGTCAGCCGTACTTAGCGGTAGCAAGTGAGCGACTGAACGGCCGTCAGCACTGTTAAAGATCTAAGCTCCCAACAAAAAGCTTTCCGAAGTTGAAAAAAATTTACAGAGTCGACCGTGCAAGCACAGTCAACTCTGTCACAGTTGCAGAGTTTTTAGCGTCCCTGAAATCCCAATAAAAGCCAAAGGCAGCCTGATTTCACAGTTCAGTTTGGGTTTTGACACTGAGCGAGAAAGATCGTGCAGCACTCAACATCTGCTAGACACTGCAGCGATGTGTCTCGCTCACTGACCAAAAGCCATATAATGTCACGACAAACTCGCGCTCTGGTTTTATAAGGGTCCCCGAAGCGCTTTAAACTCTGCAACTGTGACAAAGTTGCATGGATTATGCACAGTCGAAGGAGCCACGGTTATAAGAAACGCAATGTTTGCGACTTTTTTGCTGAGATTGTAGACCTTTAAGCCGGCTCTTAACTGGGCACTGCGGCGCGCCACAGTGCTGTCCACAGTGGTGACACAGTTGTGATTTTGGGGGTTCCGCCGCTGTCGCGATGTCACAGCAACCTGGATTTCAAATAGCCACAACTGTGACTGTGGTTTCCACAACAGATTCTGACTGGCTGTACTACGTCACTCGGCGCGCAAACATGGCGGACAGTGCATCTTCAATCGGTTTGTCACCGAGCACAGCTGTGTTCAGTTTTGTAGATCTATAGTAGACGCACCGAGCGCAACGACTGTGATGTGCACATGAGTGTTTCGCGCGCTGTGCCCAGTTAAAAGCAGGCTTTACGGTCAAGCGTGGGTTCCACCCCAACTCGAGCTGTGCTATGTCATACCATATACAGTAAATAGAATAGATCTCTGCTGTACTGTCTATGGTCATACCGATATTTCTTGGCGCCCGGGCTGCTCATCGGGGGTTTCTCTCGGGGTCCTCCGGCTCTCTCCCTCCCCTTCCCCCCTAGCAAAATTTAAAAATAGGTTGGGTCGGGTGGGTGGCGCTGCACCGTGGCGACGCGCTTCCCCTGGAGGCTCTCTCTCCTGTTCCTGTCCGGCTTTCCTCCCACAGAAGAATTCAAAAATAGTTTAGGTAGGGTAGATGGCACTTCACCGCGGCGACGCACTTCTGTCGGGGAAAGCCACCTAAATCTGCCGCAACTGACAATACAGTTGTTAAAAAAAAAAAGAGGAAAAAAAAGAGGAAGTTGGGGGGGGGGGGTGTATATAAAGAACAGACTTTGGACCACCTTGCTGTCAAGTTCACAAACCTAGTCATGTTCATATTGAGCACAAGTGGTATGGACAACGGCAAAACATCCCCAAGCACAATATGCACAGCAGCAGATGTAAACCATGTTTCTTTTATTTTTAATCTTCACCATGTTACGCGCGTTTTCACGTGAAATTGGTTTCCGCACGAATTCTTGACTTTGACTGATACAATTTTGTTTGTCCCCAGTTTTGAGGTATCGATTATTCTTTCCCCGGAAATGTGCTATTGTCGTTTAGTTTCAATCGTTTCAAGTCCCAGAATAGAAAACTGGAGCGCCGCCCTTACAGGGGCATAGTGAAGGACTTTCGCAGCTGTGCTTAAATAGACAGCGTCTGCCTTTCCTTGATGTCAATTGTCCAAAATCACGAGCTCGACAACATCAACGCAGACGGATAAACGTACTCGTAAAGTGAAAACTCACGAAGAAAAACAAGTGCCGAAGCAAAGAATAAGGGGGAAAAAAACTAAAACAAAAAACCAAAACACGAAATTGATTGGAAATGTCTTATGTCCTCTGCAGGTGGAGAAAATTGTGCTTGTGTGGGAACGTGCTGTTAGAGAGAAGGGGAGGCGCGGGAAGGCGTGGGGGTGGGGAGGGGGTGGGGGGAGGGGAGGGGGTAGGAAAAAGGGAGTGGGTTTGGATGACGAAAAAGAACTGCGCGGGCCTGAAGCGAAACCGTGGAAACTTTGCCCATCTTTTCTCGAAGTTCTGATGCAGACTCTCCCCCTCTCCCCCCCCCCTGCTCCCCCCTTGCTCAGTCCCCCCCCCCCCCCCCTGCTCCCCCTCCCCTCCTGTTTTACTTAAAACTTCTGCCTCCCACTCCCCCCGTGCTTTAAGCATGCTTTGCATGGAGTTTTTCAGCGTGCTATAAGACTGACATCATTATCGTCGTCGTCGTCGTCGTCATCATCGTCATCGTCGTCATCATCATCATCATCATCATCATCTCTCGTTGGCCAGTTTTCACTTTTTCATTTTCCTTGTGATTTCCGCTATAGATTACTGAGAGATAGGGTTTGGAGCGCGTATGGTCTTCTCCGAGCGCAGAGACGGAATTGAAACGTGTTGTGGTTTTAATTCATTCGATCTTACATCCGCGTGTAAGGGAAAAAGGGTGGAGCTTTTAAAACATTATTTCCATCACCAGACAGCAGCAAGACAGCCTTGGAATCTCGGTCTCCGACAACTAGCACATTTCCATCACCAGACAGCAGCAAGACAGCCTTGGAATCTCGGTCTCCGACAACTAGCATCGAAAGTGTAACTTCAGGCGCGCAGTCGATAAAACTCGTGACTGAGCCACGTACATGTAACTATATTGGACAGGTTGTGATTCCATTCCTTGCGGCGTGTCTGGCTTGGGCTTCCAGACTTGACTGACTGCGGTGCTGTGCGTGGGAGTTTTAATCCAATTGGCTGTTCCCTAACTGCTGGCTGATTCCATCTTTGCTAAGCCATCTCAGTATAATTTGAACAGTTGCGCTCGTGGGTACGGTACGGGGAGCCGGGGTGGCCGGATGGTAGAGCGTTGGACTTCTAATGCTCGGGTCGTGAGTTCGTATCCCGGCTGGGGCCAAATGTTGATTTAGTAAGCTTGTGTAAATTGGGTGTGTGAGTGTGTGTGCACGTGTGGGCGTGCGCTCATGTGTTGTTTGTTTGTGTGTGTGTGTGTGTGTGTGAGTGCGTGTGTGTGAGGGTATGAGTGTGCTTTGTGATACAGTTATTTTACTATAAATTTACTTTTACAGTGAAGGGTTGTAGTCCCGTCTTAATAGTGGCGTATTTAATGAGAGAATGGTAATTAGGAAATGTGTGCGTGTGTAGGTGCGCGCGCGCGCGCGTGTGTGTGTGTGTGTGTGTGTGTGCGCGCGCGCGCGCGTGTGCGTGTGGGTGAGGGTGAGGACGTGCGTGTGTGTGTGCGTGTTATCTTTGTGATATTACATATTTAACTATTGGGACATGTTATATTGTGTATGTGGTTGTTGTCTGTTTTTACGCCGCAACTGAATTGCCTCCTCCTGAGGACAATAAAGAATTATTGAATTGAATTGAATTGAATTGAATTGAATTGAATTGAATTGAATGTTGTGCTGGCTTTTTCATCGTTGCCCCGTCTTTGATATCACCCGTACGCGGTGGAAAAGGACGTTAAATTCCCAAACACCCACCCACCCGCTCGTGGGT